>JARYGA010037816.1:0-41218 GCA_030545235.1 Helianthus tuberosus | reverse complement strand
TAGAGGTCCTGCAATGGACCTGGGTCAAATTTAGTAGGACCTCCTTCAATACTTCACGGTATTGGATGGCGGAGGTCCAAACTCTTTGATCCCCTCATAAGTTAACTACTATTAATACTATAACCCGGCTATTTAGGACTGTATCCCTGCTGACTCAGACTACTTAGTCGAGGGTAACGTCACCGCCAAAAGCGGGGCCTACCACAATACTGCATTAATAACTTAATTCATTATCTTCCAATAATCCACCCCTTTAGGATTGTATCCCTGCTGACTCAAACTACTGGGGTGAGGGTAACGTCACCTTCAAAAGAGGGGCCTACTACAATAACTAAGATAATCTCTTAATTATGTGCAAAAGTGCGGAAATAATCAAAGGTTATACTAGATACGAGTCGGAACCAAGTGATTCATCTTGTCTATCTGTTTTTATTTTATTTTTATTTTCAGCATTTTAGTTAGTTTTTATTTTTCTTAGTTTAAAACATTTTTCTAAACTTTTATTTTTGGTTAGACGTTGAGGATAAACCGGTACTAAAAGCTCTTGTGTCCTTGGACGACCTCGGTATCTTACCAACGCTATGCTACACTCAACGATGGGTGCACTTGCCCATATGTGTGTTTAGTGTTAGTGAAATATCGTGTTTTATAAATTTAAAACTTGGCTAAAATAAGTGTTAAAAAGGGCTTAAAATATACACCTAAAATATACAACACTTTCACGCACATCAAGTTTTTGGCGCCGTTGCCGGGGACACAAGGATTTTAAGAAAGTTAGGAATCAACGGCCTAATCATCTTTTATTTTTCTTTTTATTTTTTTTAGGATTTTCTTAGTTTTTCAGCTTCTGCAGAGCTCAGCACGGGCCGTGCCCGGTCAGACACGGGCCGTGCCCAGCATCATCACTGGCAGTTTTTATTTTCTGAGTTACAGAGAGCTGAACACGGGGCCGTGTCGGTGCAACACGGGGTCGTGTCCAACTCCCAGTAACTGGGAGTCCAGAAAACAATTACTGTATCTCTCAACACGGGCCGTGCTCACTGAGCACGGGGCCGTGGTAAACATTCTGACCAGCGTTCTTTTCTGTTTTTGTTGCAGGACTCGGAACCCAGGCGCCACATTTGAACCTCCTACGTAGTGCATGAGCTCCAGTTCTAGTAGAGACATAAAAGAACCCCTAGAAGAACCCGAGCGCTTTCTCAGAAAAAGACTAAAAGCTAAAAATCAAGAGAAATCTTCGGGGGACCCACTTCCAATGGCGGACCAACGTACCCTCATGGATTACCTACGGCCTACCGTAGGCAATCTTGGCGCTGCTATCAATGCACCGAATGTCGAGGCCAACAACTTCGAACTTCGGCCGCATTTGATACAAATGCTCCAAAACTCCGCAACCTTCCACGGGCTTGCGGACGAGGATCCCCATCTACATATTACTAACTTCTTAGAAATATGTGATACCTTTCGGATCAATGGAGCATCAAATGACGCCATCCGCCTTCGAATGTTTCCTTTCTCACTAAAAGACCGAGCCAAGGCTTGGCTTAACACCCTCCCAGTTGGATCGGTAAACACCTGGGATGAACTCGCCCAAAAGTTTTTGTATAAGTATTTCCCTCCTGCTAAAACGGCTAAATTAATGACTGAAATTAATACATACTCACAAGAGGATGGGGAATCCTTATATGAAACTTGGGAAAGGTTCAAGGAGCTTCTAAGAAAGTGTCCTCACCATGGTCTAGCGGTATGGCAACAAGTATCCACTTTCTACAATGGATTGTTGCCACACACAAGACAAACACTTGATTCAAGCTCCGGGGGACTCTTAGGTAATCGTCGCCCAAATGAAATATATAACCAAATTGAGGAAATTGCTCAAACCAATTTTCAATGGCACACTCCCCGAGGTAATAAATCTATTGCCCCGGGCGCCCATAAGGTTGATGAAAGCACCTCTTTACAAGCCCAAATCGAGGCCCTCTCTTCAAAAATCAAAAGGCTAGAAATGACAAAAACGGCCTCGGTTATGGCTTGTGAAGGGTGTGGTGGGTCACATGAAAATTGGAGTTGTATGAAAGAATTAGATGAACAAACTGAAACGGTAAACTACTTGGATAATAGACCTAGACCGTCGGGTCCTCCAACGGGTACCTACAACCAAGGATGGCGTAACCACCCAAATCTTGGTTGGAGAGATCCCGGCAATAGTAGTAACCAACAAAATCAACGAACTAATTTTCAACAACCGCAAAATTTTCCTCAACAACAAGGTGGAAGAGAAAGGCTTGAAGATACTGTATCTCGCCTCATCTCTGACACTGAAAAGAAAAACTCGGATCGATTTCAACAATTGGAATCAAATTTCAGAAATCAACAAGCTAGCATTCAAAACGTTGAAAAACAATTAAATCAGCTAGCTCAAAATTTCTCCGAGAGACCGCAAGGCGCATTACCCAGTAATACCGAAACGAACCCAAAGGCACAAGTACATCTCATCACATTAAGAAATCGAACTGTGGGTCCCGAGGATGCTCCATTGTCGCCAAATGAAAGAAGCCATTCTAGTCAGCCTGTAACTCCTCCTGCGCCAGAAAAAGCTTCTACACCAAATCAAGGGCCCACCAAGACTCCTCCAATCCCGTACCCCGGTAGGTTAAATCGTCAAAAGACCGATGAGCAATTCGCAAAGTTCGAAAGCTTACTAAAACAATTGCATGTCAATATTCCTTTTATTGAGGTCCTAACCCAAATGCCTAAATATGCAAAATTCATGAGGGATTTCCTCACTCACAAAAAGAAAATTGAATCATTGCAATTAGTTAACTTAGGCGAAGAATGCTCAGCTCTAGTACTCAACAAACTTCCACAAAAGAAAATCGATCCCGGGAGCTTCACAATCCCTTGTTCGATTGGGAAGTCCCCCGTCCGAAATGCTTTAGCCGATCTTGGAGCTAGCATCAACCTCATGCCCACATCAATGTTCAAGCGACTCGGCTTAGGAACAACAAGCCCCACAAAGATGAGCATACAACTCGCCGACAGGTCCGTCAAGTTCCCACATGGTGTCGCCGAAAATCTGCTAGTCAAAGTTGACAAATTCGTCTTTCCAACCGACTTTGTCATCCTAGACATGGAAGAAGACACCGAGGTCCCCCTCATCCTCGGGAGGCCATTCCTAGCCACCGCCCAAGCATTGGTGGATATGAATGACGGAACTCTAACATTGAAGTTTGGGAATGAGGAAGTGAAATTTGAATGTGGAAAGCGAGTAGAGGAAGAAGATCCGGTCAACTACATGAAGGTCATAGACTCAAGTTTGGATGACGCTCTCCGACGGTGTAACATGGGATGCAACACATCCCACTTGGGTAGCATATGACCAGGCTTTGGGTCTAGCCAAGGACCCTTATAAACGTGGCGCACCATGGAGGCATTCCACGGAACTATCCTTAGTTTAATTTAGATTAATTTTTATGTTTTCTAGTTAGTTTAATTTTCAGGAATAAAACACACTCATGGTGGTAAAGGATGAAAAGGGGAACGAGAAAAATGATCCCATGCACAAGAACGAGGCAACCCGACAGTTTTCTCCCTTTCAGAAGGTTCAACACGGGCCGTGCCCAACCAACACGGCCCCGTGTCGAACCACCTGCAGAAAACGCCCAGTACAGGTAACTGGACACGGGCCGTGTTCACCCAACACGCCCCCGTGTCCAGACTTCTGTTCCTCTTATTTCAATTTTGTTACTGGCACTTAAACACGGGGCCGTGCCCGGATAACACGGGGCCGTGTTCAGTGCCCAGTAACACAAATTTTTGCTTTTTAAACACTATTTTACACATCTAATCAACCTAAAAATTTATTTTTGGGACACATTGAGGACAATGTGTAATTTAAGTGTGGGGGGGATGCTAAACCTTGAATGTTGCAAGTCCTAAATACAAGCCTTACACAAAACTCTATTGGAACCGCTAATCACCCCAAATTTTTTCAAAAATTTCATTTTTTTTTACTTGTCTAGGTTTAACTCGGGAAATTCAAGCTCTCAAAAAGGTTATATTTTTACAAATTTACAACCGATAGCGTAGTGATAAAAAGAACCGACATAAGAAAATTATGAAAAGGCATGACAAACTTATTTAAAATTTGATTATATATACTTGATCACATAAAAACCCATTCCCACAAAAGTGAGTTTTGAGCCTTTATTGAGCACTCAATTTCATACCATTTGACTAAATGCTCATTTTTCGTTTCTTGTGTGAATAGCCGCTTGGTTCTTACGACTCTAGAACTTGCCATGACAATACATTCCCGGTCCTTATCAACTTAAACCCGAGTAAGTACATGATGGAGGCATTAGGACTAACCCTTTTTCATTTCTACACCATTATTTTTTTTTTTTTCACCACCTACCCAAAAACCCCCCTAGTTAGCCCCTTTGAGCCTAAACCTTTTCGTTTCATCACCCAAAACAAAAACCCTTTCACCCACCAAAACCTTTTTCATTTTTAACCCTTTATTTTAGTAACAAGTTCGGTTCTTCGAAAAAAAAAAAAAAAAAAAAAAAAAAGAGAGAAAAATGAAGCAAAAAGAAAATAAACAAACAAAGTAATCAAAAATAACTTTGTTTGAATAAAAGCTTCATCAAAAATAAAAAGTTGCAAAAATACGAAAACCGACACTTGTTACGCTTTTTAGCCCTTTTTCTACTAACCACTAACCCAACCACCTACCTTTAACCCTAGCCAACCCTTAACCCACAAAGTCCTCTTGATATCTACAAAGGTATAAAAGTTAAAAAGGAGGAGGATTGATTTCTTGGCAAGCCTATGGTAGGAATAAGTTCCATGCCGCTCTCGAGTGATTCACTAAAAATACACCTTCGGCCGAGTGTGAGTGATTTCCCCGCGAGGTATGTGAACTTGTATATAAATAGAATTTTAAAAAGGCATGTTATGCCCAAATAAGTAATTTCTTTTATGAACAGTTCTAAATAAATCATTACGAATAGGAGTGTAAATAAATAAAAATAAAAACCCCAAAAAGATCTTGGAAATCCCGACACTCTATGACAAGCCCAAAACCTTCTCTTCTACCTATTCCATTTGGGAGTGTAAGCCAAATATTAAAGAGTTTTGCTTGAGGACAAGCAAAAGTTCAAGTGTGGGGGTATTTGATGTGTGTAAAATGCAACATATAAATTACATCAAATGAGGCATAAAACTAACCCTTTTTTAGTACTAATATTGGAAAAAGAGTGTTTTTGTCTTCCTTTTGTATTTTCAGGATTAAATGAGCTCAAAAACGCAAAAGAAGCGAAAAGACAGCTAAATCCAACATAAATACAAGAAAAGGAACATTAGTGGATTGCCCGAACCCTCAACGGCACCTTCCAAAGCAAAATAGAGAAAACAGAAGGCTGAACACGCCCCGTGCTCAGCCAGCACGGGGTCGTGCCCAAGAAGCAGCAGAAAAGACAAACCTATAGAAGCTTCTATTGCCCACCACGGGCCGTGCTCATCGGACACGGGGGCGTGCCAAAAGTACTGCAGGCGCATTAATTGTAATTGCGAATTACAATTAATGAAGAGAGAGAGTGTCAGACGGGCACGGGGCCGTGCCCAGCGAACACGGGGCCGTGCCCAGGCCTCTGTTCAGCCTATAAATAGGAGTGCTTGGTTTCATTGCAACTCATCCCTTGGCACACCACCTCTCTCACACTTCATCCACCACCCACCACCATCACAACACCATCATCCACCACCATCATCCATTGTCCATCATAGAGTGTGTGAGTCGTCTCGGGATCCAAGATTGATCGTAAGAGTTCTTGACAATCAAGGCCATGTTTGCCTAAGTCTCTTACATCACTTGGTGAAGACAAAGTGTCTAGTATAATACTTTTTATTTCTAATCTTTTGCACTTTTTATTTGGTTTTGTATTAATGACTTTAATAACTAGTTACTTATGTTGAAGGTGATCTTTCCTTATCGTTTGTCCGTGGTGTCTTGGCATTATTTTACTGTCTATATAAAATAAAGGATTTTCACCATTCATATCTCCACGGTCTATATGGAGGTATGTTGGCTACCTGGTCGGGGGTTAAGGGAACGGTTTGGTAAAGGTCTTGCCATTGTTCAGCGTTTAGAGGTCCTGCAATGGACCTGGGTCAAATTTAGTAGGACCTCCTTCAATACTTCACGGTATTGGATGGCGGGGGTCCAAACTCTTTGATCCCCTCATAAGTTAACTACTATTAATACTATAACCCGGCTATTTAGGACTGTATCCCTGCTGACTTAGACTACTTAGTCGAGGGTAACGTCACCGCCAAAAGCGGGGCCTACCACAATACTGCATTAATAACTTAATTCATTATCTTCCAATAATCCACCCCTTTAGGATTGTATCCCTGCTGACTCAAACTACTGGGGTGAGGGTAACGTCACCTTCAAAAGAGGGGCCTACTACAATAACTAAGATAATCTCTTAATTATGTGCAAAAGTGCGGAAATAATCAAAGGTTATACTAGATACGAGTCGGAACCAAGTGATTCATCTTGTCTATCTGTTTTTATTTTATTTTTATTTTCAGCATTTTAGTTAGTTTTTATTTTTCTTAGTTTAAAACATTTTTCTAAACTTTTATTTTTGGTTAGACGTTGAGGATAAACCGGTACTAAAAGCTCTTGTGTCCTTGGACGACCTCGGTATCTTACCAACGCTATGCTACACTCAACGATGGGTGCACTTGCCCATATGTGTGTTTAGTGTTAGTGAAATATCGTGTTTTATAAATTTAAAACTTGGCTAAAATAAGTGTTAAAAAGGGCTTAAAATATACACCTAAAATATACAACACTTTCACGCACATCACCATACAGTTTAAATTATTATAGTTATGACGTGTTTAACACATGCCTGATTTTTTTTATTTTTAGACGTCTAATAATCGGCACATCTGTTTTTAGAAACGAAAAGCCAAGTTTGTCTTACAGCACAACCAACGTAACACGTGTTATAGTCTGAACTCCTGTTTCACAGCTAAACCATAGTAACATGTTATAGAGACATGTATTAGGGTATGGCGATGTATTAGAGACATGTATTAGGGTATGACGAATTAATTGCAGGTTTTTAGTTCTGTGTACTTTGTTAGTTGTTGTTTCAGTTGTGTAAGATTAATTTGCAGGTTTTTATTTTTGTGTTAAAAAGTTGTGCTTGGTTTGGTTGCTTGTTTGGGCTTTTGATCTGAATAGTAACTGTTTTTTGTTAGTTTGGTTGCTTTGTTTGGGGCTTTTGATCTGAATAGTAACTGTTTTTGTGATGTTATTTGAGGAAAAAGATTTTCTGGCTATGAATGTGTTAATATTTATGTCTGGTTAACGACTTAACGGTTATCTTATCTTTTCGTTATTAGGACGGTGATGGATTCAAGGGAAATAAGATCAAATTCTCGGGTCAGTTGGTTTCGTCAAACGTGGATCAGATGCTCAAGGATCATGACCATGTTTATGTTACAGCACAACACAACTAACACGTTTTATAGGTTGAACTTCTCGGACATGCATGTGTTACATGTGACATGAAACCCATGTACGACGTAACACGTGTAACGTGTGACATGAAAACACATTTTTATAACTTCCCTGGCATACGCACACCCACATGTTTACAAACCGTTTCAAGACCGACCCAAACAATAAAGCAAGGGTAGCCGCTGAAAAGCTAAGGCAGCAAAGGTAGCCGTTGAAAAGCTAAGGCAGACTGTCAAAGGAAGCTCCACCATTTTTCTTAGTGCTATGTATTTTCGTTTACTAGTAATATGTAATGTGAGACTCTTATTTTGTTTTGTCTAGTACATGATGTTAAAACGGTATGGACTTAACACATTCTGGAAGTCTTAACACACGTTATAAAAGAGGCTTAACACACGTTATATCAGGTATACTATGTTGTTATTAAGTTACTATTGGAGTTTATGCATCCATTCTGGAAGTCTTATCACACGTTATAATAGAGGCTTAACACACGTTATACATGTCAGGCGCGTAACACATGTTACAGTATGTATATACAAATCATGGTGTTTTGGAAACCACTAGCTTATACATGACACCATGTTGGGTTAAACCAAGATTATAACAGAGGCTTAACACATGTTATCCCAGGTATACGGTGTTACAACATTAACTTGTATGTTCCATATTAACTTGTACACGTGTTACGATCAGTATATGCACATCATGGTGTTTTGCAAACCACATTCATATACATGAATACAAGTCGGGTTATAATGGATGCTTACATGTTATCATATGTATACAAGTGGGGTTACAACAAGATTACGATATTAACTAAGCTCACCATTAAACTCATTGCCCCCGTCGAATGTTTTCACCCTTTGTCACATGTTAAGCAATTACATGTTCCGAACAGACAAATTGTAACACATGTTAGATCAGTATATACACATCATGGTGTTTTGTAAACCACTAGCTTATACATGAATACATGTCAGGTTAAAAAAGATTATAACAGTGGCTTAACACATGTTATACATTCCAAAATGTGCAAAACAAATGACCTGTTTCATCTTATATATTCCAAAATTACCGGTACATGTGTTACCATAAATGGCTCGTTTCATATTACACGTTACATACTAACTTGTACATTTATTACTTGTACAAGTTTTACGCTCAGTATCCACATTATCGGATATTTTAAACATCAACAAAAATAAAATAGATATTACTTGTTTTTTTTAATTAACAAAAGGTTAACACGCGTTATATATCATTCTAACAGGGGCTTAACACATGTTATACATGAACACATGTCAGGTTACATCATGGTGTTCTGTTACAGCATGAACCACCAACACATGTTATAAATGAACGAAGACTTCTTTCCCAAAGGATGTGACTTATTCAATGTCCCTGCATTAACGTCGCCTACATCCATCCAGCATGTCAATTGAATATCTTTTATGGATCTGCCTCTGTAAATCAAGTAACCCAACAAAAAAACAATTATTGTTAAGATCAAAAGCCCCAAACAAGCAACCAAACCAACAAAAAAACTCGTTCAAAATCTCATCCTAAAGTTACGGTGTTACAATATTAACTTGTATGTTCCAAGATTATACAAGTTAATAGTGTTTTGGAAACCACTAGCTTATACATGACACCATGTTGGGTTAAACCAAGATTATAACAGAGGATTAACACATGTTATCCCAGGTATACGGTGTTACAATATTAACTTTTATGTTCCATATTAACTTGTACAGTGTTACGATCAGTATATGCACATCATGGTGTTTTGCAAACCACTTTTGATATACATGAATACAAGTCGGGTTATAATGGATGCTTACATGTTATCATATGTATACAAGTGGGGTTACAACAACATTACGATATTAACTAAGCTTACCATTAAACTCATCGCCCCCGTCGACTGTTTTCACCCTTGTCACATGTTAATCAATTACATGTTCCGAACAGAGAAATTGTAACACATTATCAGTATATACACATCATGGTGTTTTGTAAACCACTAGCTTATACATGAATACATCTCAGGTTACAAAAAGATTATAACAGAGGCTTAACACATGTTATACATTCCAAAATGTGCAAAACAAACACATGTTATAAACGAACGAAGAGTTCTTTACCACGTAATATATCATTCTAACAGGGGCTTAACACATGTTATACATGAACACATGTCAGGTTACATCATGGTGTTCTGTTACAGCATGAACCACTAACACATGTTATAAACGAACGAAAACTTCTTTCCCAAAATATTTGACTTATTCAATGTCCCCGCATTAACGTCGCCTACATCCATCCAGCTTGTCAATTGAATATCTTTATCGATCTGTTTCTGTAAATCAACACACGTTATATATCATTCTAACAGGTGCTTAACACATGTTATTGGTCTGTTTCTGTAAATCAAATAACCCAACAAAAAAAAACACTTACTGTTCAGATCAAAATCCCAAACCAGCAACCAAACCAACAAAAAAAAAACAATTATTGTTAAGATCAAAATCCCCAAACAAGCAACCAAACCAACAAAAAATCCCGTTCAAAATCTCATCCTAAAGTTTTCGATTTATTTAAAATACATGAACATTAACCATTACTAGATCTTGATTGAAGACAGAGGAGAGGAGAGAGAGAGAGAACATTAACCATTACTAGATCTTGACTCCGACGACGTTCCGAACTCCGGCGCCACCAACCACCCACCCTCCACCACCTTCTACAACCACCCACTGTCGCCGCTATCAACTACCAACAACCCAGATCTGCAACCACCATCGTGTCTCACTCATCTGCAACCACCTTCCACCAACCACCAGATCTGCAACCAGCCAACCACCTTCCACCAACCACCAGATCTGCAACCACCATCGTGCCTCACTCATCGTGCATATACCGCCTCCCCTGCCCCAACCATAACGGTCAACAACACCACCGCCACAGCGCTGCTGCTGCTGCCGTGGGTGGCTGGAAACCCACCAGTTTTCTCTCTCTCTTTCGATTTCTCTGGACCTCTCTTTCTCTTTCGATTTCTCTGGTACTCTCTCTCACGGCTCTCACTCTCTCTCTAGGCTTGCAGGTTGTAAGTGTTGTGTAGAGAGAAGGGAAAGTCATGGGGGCTAGGGTTTTGATTCGGGGAGGAGATAATGAGATCTGTGATTTTAGAGAGAGGGAATTGAGAGAGCTGAGATGAGATTGTGATTTTGAATTGGATATGAAGAGAGAGAAAGAGAGGTGCATTAAAGAGAGATGATAGGAATGGACAGTGGAGAGAGAAGGAATATACTACCGAAAATGCCCTTCCAGTTGACTAATGTGTATTATTACATTTCTTTTAAATCTAATTCTTACCCAAATTAAGAGAGCCCTTGATCAAGTGTGATGAAACATAATCAATGGTTGATATTGGGTTTTCATAGTTTTTTAAAAAAGATGGGGTTTTCCACTTAGCCCTCCCCTATATATATATACACATATGGCATAGAAGCCCGTCGCGAGGGACGTAGAAAGATATGGCATAAAGCCTAGTCATGAAGGACATAAATGATCATATGGCATGAAGGCCTTGTCGCAAAGGACATTTAAAATCTGACACAAAAGGCCTGTCATCAGGGATGTTAACATTTAATATGTTAACTTGTCACGAACGACAATTTATAGCACATTGGATTGTCATGAATGACTTTAAAACATAATTTGTTGATTTGTCACCAATGACATCAATTTATAAGCCGCAATCTTATTAGATTAGGGGCTTCCAGGTTTGAACATAGTTCTTCACTTTTGGACAGAGAGTCATAGACTACAACTGTCATTGTCTTGAAAGACGATTCATTTGGCATAAAGCTAAACCAATTGACATCACTAATGGATGTTCATATATCATCATCGTATTTGATGATATTAGTCATGATCGCAATGATCATATAGACTGCGAAACTTGGGCATAGCTTTCCACTTTGGACAGGGAACCATAATGGTCACAACTGTCATTGTCTCATATGGACGATATATTGTAGCCTGTAGACGAGACATCACTAGGAATGTTTAGTATGATTAAGATGTTGAGGAGGTTAGTCATGATCACATTGCTCATATAGACTATTAGGGTTGGGTATCACCCACCACTTTGAACAGGGAATCACAAAGACCACCACTATATTTGTCTTATCAACAATAGAGTAAAGTATAGCCCGTAGGCATTTCATCACTAGGGTTGTTAATATTCTGATCATCATACTGATGATATTAGTAAGGATCACAATGATCACATAGACTATGGGATTTGAGCGTAGCTCACCCCCTTGGGCAAAGAATCATAAAAGGTTACAACTGTCTTGTCACAATTGGACAATATAATATAGACCTTAGGCAAAACATCATTAAGGATGTTAAATTTTAATCATCGTACTGACGATTTTAGTCATGATCGCATTGATCATATAGACTATTAGGCTTGAGCACAGCTCACTACCTTGAACAGGGGATCGTAAAGATCACCATGTCTTTGTCACAAATGGACAATATAATATGGCCCGTAGGCAAAACATCACTAAAGGATGTTAATTAACATGATCATCGTATTAGATGGTATTAGTCATGATCGCATTGATCATATAGACTATCATGTTTGGACATAGTCCAACATTTTTAGACAGGGAGTAGTAGACCACAACTGTCGTTGTCCTTATTAGACAACAAGTATAGCCCGTAGGCACTTCACCACTAATGGATGTTTATGGTATGATCATCACATTGATGATACTTGCCATGATCTACTTTGATCATATTGGCTTTAAGGTTTGGAAGTAATCCAATACCTTGACGGCTGGTGTGGTTTCTCACGCCACACTGCCAGGAGTGTTAACATGTTCTCAGATGTTAACAAAGATTAATTATCTTAAGAGGGTTTTACCATCATAGCCATATTCATAGACATATAGGCTAGGTTATACCATTAAGAGGATCTTTTTTGAAAATTTCAGCTGATCGATAAAGTTCGAGTAAAATCGAAACTATTGTTGGATAAAGGACGAAATGAATACCTACATAAAATTTTCAAAACTTTCCTAAATTATTAGGAATTTACAATAGTGCCTTTATCAGGACTTTTAGTATCTTATTTGTCCACAGAGGACTATGAGGAAAATATAAGTCCGTATAAGGACTATAAAATATCATAAGTCCATATAGGGCTATAATGAAATGTCAATGTCCTCAAAGGGACTATTTCGAAATAGCGTATCCCCAAAGGGATTTTAATGAAATAATGTATTCATAAAAGGACTATATTGGTACAGCGTGCGCACAAAAGGGGATTTGCTGTACAAATGTCCTCACAGGGACTTAAAGTTGAAAGATACGTCCTCATTAGGACTTATTAATGAAATAATATGTCCTTGAAAGGACTATAATAAAATATCATATCCATAAGGGATCTTAATGTAATAATTTGTCCATAAAAGGGACTTTAATGAAATATTATATCCACAAGGGATTTATTGGAATAACATGTCCACGATGGGACTATGATGAAATAATACGTCCTCGAAAGGACTATAATGAATTATTATGTCCGCCAGGGGACTTTGATAAAATAATATGTCTACGAAAAGACTTTTAATGAAATACTATGCCCATGAAAGGATTATGATGAAACACAATGTCCATGAGAGGACTATATTGAAATATCAAGTCCATGAGAGGACTATTTTAAAATAGAGTATCCACAAAAGGGATTTTAATAAAATCACACGTCCATAAAAGGACTATATTGAAATAGTATGTCCACCGAGGGACTTTATTGAAATATAATGTCCACAAGGGACTATATTGAATTATAATGTCCATGAAAGGACTAAATAGCAAATGCCCATATAGGGTCTTAAGTCGAAAGGTATGTCCACACAGGGACTAAAATAGAAGAGATAGGTCCTTATAAGGACTTAAAAGACAAAGAATATTATGAAAGAAGGATTCTCTAACGCCTTCCTTGCTCCATTTCGATTTTTTCTCTACTTTGTTTACCGAACACGGTAGAGATACTGAAGATCTTAATGAATAAGGTAAGTATTCCAATCAGGATCCGTTATAGAAGTAGAATTCAAGGATTCAATGGTTAAGGCATAGTGATGGATCACGGATTGGGTTTTGACTGATATAATCCAAGTCTGGGATTCCAAAACTTGGAGGTAAGAAACAGGGGTCATCAGCATTCACTAGCATTATTTTCAAAACGGGAGCCTCATGGACCCCGTGGTATGGACTCCACTGGCACAGACTTTAAAATTTGAGCCTTAGGGACCTCCGATATGGACTCTGAAATCTGACTGCAATTCACTAGATTTGGTTTTAGGAATGAGTCCTTAAAGGTCTTTCCTCCAAACTAGTCGCACACTTATTCTAGCCGTATTGTGAAACTTGGCATTCCTTGGCTTCAGATAAGAAGAGTCTCCATCAACGGCTTCCTTTCTTGGTGACATATTCAAAATACATAAAATCGAAAACAATGTTTACTTAATAGGGATGAGAGCATTCCTATGTTAAGTCTAGACTCAAAAGGTCTAAGGAATATTACTGTGTCATTTGAGATTAAACACTAAGGACTAGTGTTCAATTCACTCAAACGTTGGCTCTGATACCAACCTATCACACCCCGATATTTCCACATATTACCGGTGTGCCCGGTGGGGAGTATCGTGACGTAGTTGATATCATCATGGTCAAACATACACAGAATAGCACAGCGGAAGTCTTGGAATATAAAAATATTATTACAAACTCAAATGTCTGAAAATATCAAAGTATTTATTATAGATGAGCCTGTAATATCAATTCCACATGTGGATCATTACAGAATGTATGAAATGATGTTTAGCATACTTTATGGCATCTTTAAGGATTTGCAATATCCTCTTTTTCGACACCGAGAAACTCCCAGCCTATTACGAGTAGTACCTGCCACTTAGTCTTTTGAAAATACATCAGTTTTCACTAGTAAATACTATTAACTGACTCCTTTGAAAAGAGTTTATGAAAATTGATTTAAGTTCACAAGGCAAAAAACCTTTTATAACTTGGGACAATCTTTAATAAAATCTTGTATACTGAATTACATGTTTACCATACATCTGGGGCCCAGTACAGAGACTGAGACATGAATAAACGACACACCACTTATAAAACCCATAAAGGAGTTATCCCCAACTTGTGGGTAATTAATAATTTAATATTGGCATCTTTTCGGTGTATGCCTACACCTTGCGCATCGGTCGTGGCCATTTACAAATGAAATGAGCCGAGGATATATCCAGGACATGGTCGTTAACCCCCAATGTTTAAGTTATCAACAGAACATTATCAAAACGGGTTTTGTGGATTTACTAGCCAAAATCCGGCATTTGATTGATCCACACCCGACCAAGCGGTATTAATTTACCGTATCCCAAGCCCGTATAAGGGAAAATAAGTTAAAAGTATTTACCTGAGCTAATACTTGATTCACAGCAAAATAACTCAGTCGTATCCAATCTATCTAAATGCAGGTAGCTTTTACCGGGTGGCTCTAGTCTGGAGTGATGGTAAAATATAACCAATTCAGAATGCTAACGGTCTTATTTAAGTCGTAGACTTAGACCGGCTAGCTTGAAGTATCTAAAACAGTACGATACGCTAGATTAAGCGATGACCGGAATAGAATGTTATTTAGACCCAACAAGTACGAAGACTTGTATAATATGGGTAAACTAAACACATTCTGGATTTTGAGATAAAAACGATAAGGTTAAACCCGTTTCGACAAACTTAGGTAAACTAGTTACATAAATCGATCCGAACGCGTAAATGCGTAACGGGCAACCAAATGAACCATATACAAGTCCCTTATGTCATTATGCTTAAAATATGTTAATACATCAGTAGGATGTTAACATATATGCCCAAAAAGTATTTAAAACCAAATTAAGTCCCGTAGGGGCATTTTGGTTATTTTACCCTTTATAAAAGAGGTTTTAAAACAAACTGAGGTTTTGGTCTTTGGTAATCAGTAAAAATATTTATTTTATCCCATTACATCAGTAAGATATTATATCTATGTGAGGTTTACCAATTATGGCCAATTATGGCCAACTATGCCCCGAAAGGGCATTTTGGTCATTTCACATATGCTTTTAAGGACATTTTCGAAAGTTTGAGTTCATGACTTATACCTACTATAATGATATTAAAATTTGTTTAAGAATTCAGTAGGTAACAAGTCTTAGGTGTTAATTATGGTTTAGAACCATGCTATGCTCTTAAATAGCGTAAAAATCGCTAATTGACGATAATTAAGGTGTTTTATGGAAATATGAGATTTTGATCAGTTTTGAATGCTCGAAATAATTTATTTAATGTATAAAATCATTAGGAAAAGGTTTGGCATTCAAATCTGTAGGATCGTTTTCAGACCCGAACAAGTCGTTCAGAAGAGTTTATCTCAATACGAAAGGCGGAAACAGACGCATCGAGGTCAATTCTGCTAGATATACACTTTAACTGTCGATTTTATTGATATGAAAGCAATTTACAGCGAGACGACACTTCGGCAGCACTTCGTTGCTCTGACCGGAACTATTACAAATGATCTCGCTTGAAGGGTATTTATAGAGAACTGATTCCGCTTGAAGATGTTCCAAACGGAATTAAGATTCCAAGCGGAATCTAATTCCGCACAGAATTACACTCATGATTATTCAAGCGGAATTATGCATTCAAGCGGAATTACCCTTAGTTCAAGCGGAATTACCTAAAATCTCGAACTACGTGCCCTGATTTAACATTCTAAGTACAAGACTCGATACAAGACGAAGTCGACAGACGCATGCACTAACAGACTCCCCCTCGAATGTTGACGAGTCTCAAGTGTCGAGTCTTCTCATCTTCAATCTTTATCAGTCTTTGGGCTTTTCTTTTTTAAATATCAGACACTGTAAGCATCATCAAATCTCTCTCTTCTTTCCAGAATCGCAACCTGGCTCTTATACATCTCTTGAACAGATCTCTTGATTCCTTAAGTTCATCAGCATCAGCAATCTCAGGATCAGAACCTAGATCTTTGACATTCAGACTCCCCCTCTCAGTAAGCAGGGATTGTAATCTTTCTTCCATAGGTTCAAGATCTTGACCTGGCTCAAATACTGCTCAGGATTGAAAGCTGGCTTACACTCTTTCATCCCAAGATCTGTTGTTGGCTCTATCATTACCTGCACAAAAACTCTACCCAAAAATAAATTTTCTGATGACCACTTGTAAAATCAATCTCACTATCTAATGAACACTAGTGGATAAGATATTCAAATAAAGATTTTAAATATTAATCTTTGATGCACCACATGCAGAAATTATTATTTTTCTTTTCAAAACACACTCTCCCAAACCAATTGTTTTTCATGTCTAGCACTTGGAATTTTGAAAATCAGTTTTCCAACATCAGTTGTCGAAAATCTGTTTGTATTTTTCAAAATTTATGCTAAAACACACTAAAATCTTTTTGGAATTTTTCAAAATAAAATAAATGTAATAAAGAAATATTTACAAACAATATTTTTGTGAGTTTGTGTAAGAGGATCATATCAGATTATGAGACAAATCACCAACACCGTTAAGCTTTAAACATTTTAAGTTCTAAACGATTCACTTAGATTGTCAGTATACTGATCCATTTTAAATTCTCACACAAAGTTCAACTGTTTCGAGATACGAGATTAATGTTTTAAGCACTTAAACTTAATCATGTGTCCCACCTCAGAATATACTCCTGTATCCAGATCCCAATATTCAGTCTTACAGGTGAGTATACCACAGATGATATATGTAAGGGGTTAATTGCGAAAACCGTGAGAGCTCAGGTCAGAACTTCCGTTCAGCAGAGAGATGACGGCTCAACTTTTGGTGAGTCCCCTTTAGAGGATCTTTTTTACAACAGCACATGATTTGCATTTTGCAATGTTTTATCATTTTTTATGCTGAGGGTAGGCTATATTTCAAGCAAGCGTAAAGTATTCTCCGAGGACTAGGCCATTACTTACGCATTATCAGAAGTCCCGGGATAATACCCCAGATATCACTGAGCATAAAGACCTAGTATCTCAGAAAGAGGGACCTTTCAAACAAGATTTCGGGGGTTACCCATATATCCGAGAGATGTTCCCCACGATATAAGCAAGTTTGAAATTTAGGTTTATATCTCGTCACAATCTACTAAATGTGTAAAAACCTACTGGCACATCATCACTGAGACCGTTTATCACATTTAACTTTTCATTTCTTTAGCATGTTGTGATAGTCCACTGATGTACTATCATTTCCTCTTCTTTGACACAAAAACTCATTTTTCATTTTATCATGTTTTTGTCTTTTTTTTTTAATTTTCAAATGTTTTTGGATTTTCTGAAATTTCTTACTCCCCCTAAAATGCAAACACATTTAAAGAAATTTGAAAACAAACTGTACAAGTAAATTGACAACCGATATCGAATCACTTCAATTCGCCATCCACTTGGCATAAACAATCAGAACTCCCCCTTACAACAAACTATTTTCCCATTGTGATTTCAAAACACTTAAGTTTGTTTTAATCAAATGGTTTTTCTGGAAAATAAGTTTTGTTGATTGATTTTACCATTTGTATGTTAGGGGATTCATCACCTTGTTTTTCAACCACTTGTAAGATTTTACATTTCCCGATTTTAATCAAACAATCACTTGTAGAAAATCAAGTACAACTTAATGTCCTCGATTTACCACTTGTAAGACGAAATCACTTTCGTGAATTTCTCAAGAAAGATGCCGATACCTGCTCCTCGCTTACCAACCTGGGAGCTCCGGCAAGTCCAGATTTTTACTGTTCAAAATATGTTCCATCCTAGTCACAAACCTGGGACGAAACACTCTTACCTGGTTTCTTCAATTTTTTCTCATAAAACTCTTTCACCCCTTTGACCTTCCTGTCAACCATTTTTCCAAAAATGTTATGAACTGTGGGATTGAAGGCTTTCTCAATATCAAACTCTTTCTTTTCTGAGAAAAATTGATTTGAAATCTCAATTTTACCAACCTTTTGTTAAAAATTTTCAGCCCTCAATGGTGGAAAATTGACTTCATCCATTGGAGGAACTGAATTCTCACTTTTAACCTCAACATGTGGTTCCTCTGATTTTGTGGAATCAGATTCATCACCAGAAGATAGCTCCTCTGATTTTGATGAATCAGAATCATTGCTACAACTATCATCTGATTTCTTAACAACCCATTTTTGGTTATCAAGATTTGCCCTTTTCTTATAAAACCTGTTTGAACATTCACCAATCTCAAAAGTTGAATTTTTGAAAAGTTTTGTTCTCTCAATTGGTGGTTCAAACACAACTTCTTTATCTTTCAGTTTATGAGAAACCCCCTGTTTTGATTGTATTGCCTTGAAACAATTATTGGCAATATGACCAACAGTGTTGCATTGGAAACAGGTTCTCGTTTCTTTCATCTGATCAACAGTCTTCATCTCTTCTTGCTTCTTCGCAAGGAATTCTTTGTTCGACTACTTTCTGAACAAATTTTCTTTTTCCTCTTCAGTAGTTGTACCTGAAACAAATATCATTTTTGATTTAAAATCTCGAACATATTTTTCATTTTTATGATTTTCTGGTGGAATAAATCCAAGACCTTTCTTTTTGAAATTACCGTTATGGTTTGGTTTCTTTCGATAACCAGAACCAGAACTGTAACCCTTTTCTTGTTTTCTCTTTGTTGAACTCTTGAGGTGTACTTTTTAGGTTTATCATTAAGATTTACATCTTTTATTTCAGAAATATTAATTTCTGTTAGTTTGAAAACCTTTTTTATCATTTCTGGTTTAAAACCTCTTATTGGAAATTCCTCATCAGAATATAATTTGTCGGAATCATTCAATGTATATGCAACTTTGAATGTTTCGTCATTCAAATTAGATTTTGATAGAAGAAATTCTTTATTGTAAACCCTTTTTCTCTGTTTGATGGTTTGATTCGGATTGCTGGACTCAGACTTTGACTCTGACATAGACTCCGACTTTGACTCCTCGGATTCATATTTATCCAACACCTGATCGACCACTTTCTTTATTAACTCGGACTCATGATCAGTGTCAGATGACGTAAACGTGACATCAATATTATCTGGAAAGTTAACTGAGGACTCCGACTCCCACTGTAAATTTGTTGCCTTTTCGACTCTTTCTGAATTTGGATTTCTCGGAGAATATCCATTTTCAAGCGGGGGTGGACACTTGTTGTAACTGACTCCTTGTTTCTTACCAGATGTCTTTTCTTTAGTATCCTTCTTCTTTTCTTTCTTCTTTTCAGGAGTCTTTTCTTCAGATACCTTTTGTTCTTCAGTTACTTCATCATCTTTAAACGCTTTCATGCCTTCAACAGTTGGATTAATCCTGTCAATGACATAAGAAGTACATGAGTAACTTTTTAACAAACGGTTTACTCTTTCTGTCTCAATCCTTTGTGTCTCCAGTTTTTTTCAAGCACAGCACACTTCTCAATATAGTTGTTAACGCTTTTCTGCTTTATCATAAGAGCTCCTTGAAGTGTCTTCATTGATGTTGCCTGTTCTTCACTTGTTTGGTTGTATTGATTCATTGCTTTGTTCAGAACACCGTAAGACTCCTTCAACCTGTTCATGTTGTTAATCAACTCACTGTTCTTCTTCTTTATGATCTCACAGGTTTCACAATTCACAGGAATCTTTCTTGCATCAACTTCTTCATCAACTTTAAACTTTGGAACTTCCACCTTTTTCCTTATCACTGGTACTTCTTCATCATCACTACTAACTGGTGTTTTGACCTTTTTCTTTTTCTTTTTAGCTTTTTCATCTTCACTGTCACTTTCTTCCATCATTTTAAAATGAGTTGCCATTCTTCTTGCATAATACTCTCTATCATCATCACTATCTTCTTCAATACGAGTGACAAAAGCTTTTTGATGTGAAGTTTTGTTAGGATCATAATCATCCCAACTAAAACCTTCCCAGTTAAATCCTTCTGGTAACTTTTCATCATCTTGGTTTATCAGGCATGCTTTATTATCAGCTGAGATATATTTGTCCCAACTGAAACCTTCCGTTGGCTTTTTGTTATCCTGATTCACCATACAAGCTCTCTTTGAAGACTCCTCGATTATTTTCCTACCATGTGCCACTTGTGGTTCTTGTTGTTGTTGAGCAACTTGATGATAAATGGCCTTCCGGTAGTAATCATTGTTGTTGTTGAACGGATTTTGAGCTCCACTTGCTTCGCGGTTTTTGCACTCCCTCTTGAAGTGTCCTTTTTCCCTGCAACGAAAACAAGTGACTTTAGATTTATCAAAACCTAAAGTAGAAACATTAGCTTCACGTAAATCATCTCTTCATGTGATCTGCTTAAATTTCTCAGCTCGTCTCAACACACTTGCCAAACACCACTTTATGTCCATCAATTCCATTTCTTCAGCGTCAATCTGATCGTAATCCTCTTTTGTAAGCATTGGATTCCCGATCCGACCTGCAACAAAACTACCATATGATTCCAACACAGTTCCCAACAAAGACATGTGACTCTTAGCAACTTCTGCTAAATAATCCTCATCATTCTCCATATTCAGTACAATGTTGCATTGTAACTTCTTGCCATTCTTTGTTGCTGAAATGTTCGGATCAAATGATGGATATGATGAAAAACTTGTGTTACTGTTTGATCCTTTAGAAGAACTTCCAGATGAACTCTTTGCATTGAATGCAGTTTCAACTTTCGGTGACATGTTGGTGGACTTATCACTGACACCACCTTTGTAATAAAGACCAATGTCTTGTTCACCGTCGAAATCTTTCATTCTTGAAATCTTTCTCTGTTCCATCTCCTGAGCCTAAATCTTTTCAATGAATTTGCTCAATGTCAGACTGCTAAAACCTTTCTTGTTCCTCAACATCATGAGATATGTGCCCCAAGTCTCATATGGCAATGCATCAGCCAATTTTTCGATCAACTCTTCATTATCTTTGTCGATGCTCAATCTCTTCATGTTGGCTAACAAATTGCAGTATCTTTCAATGATTTGCTTTGTGCTTTCATTTTTCAACCCACGAAACAGATCAAACTCTTTCTTTAAAAGTGACTTTTTGTTTTTGACCATCTCTTGACTACCAACAAACTTTGATCTTAAAGCTTTCCAAATTGAATAAGAAGTTCCATTGTGTTGCAATAAAACTAAGATATCTTCTTTCACAGCTTGTTGTAGTAGACTTAGCATCATTTTCTCATCTTTGTATTTCTTTCTATTTTCAGCACTCAGATCTTTAATAGCAATAATCTCCTCATCATCAGTCATCGGTCTAACATATTTCGTCTCAACACATTCCCAAGCATCCAAATAATTTGCTTGTACCCAGTTTTCAAAACATCCTTCCCAACCTTTATACTCCTCAATGTTCATGAGCTTAGGCGGTTTTTGCATAGTCCCTGTTTCATTTTCTAACATCGTGTTCTGTGCAAGAGTAATCGGGGTAACCGGGGTAGCGAATGCGTTGTAAAATTCCTCTTCCATGATTCGGTTTTTCAAAGTTCACAAAACTGATTGTTCAAACGAAATTACAGTCTCAAACAAAATTCCTTTTCAAACGATATTACCCTTGAAGCGAAATTACCCTAATTTCGTTTGAAATCAACACTTTCAAACGAGATTACTAATTCCGTATGAAACTCCCAAATGGAATTACAGATTGAAGCAGAATTAGCGATTCAAACGAGATCACTCAAACGGAATTACCCAACTGAAGCGGAATAGCACGTTTCAAACGGGATTACTCAAACGGAATTGCACCTTTGAAGCGGAATTAGATAATTTCGTATGAAGTTTCAAACGAAATACCGGTTTCAAGTGGAATTAAGCTCTAATTCCGTTTGAAATGCTGCTGATGTCATCATTCTCAAGCTGATTTTGAAACAGAATTACAATTTTTATCTTTTTAGATCGAATTAAAGTATAATTTTCTCAAGGATTTGTTAAAACATAATTTCGAGTATGATGTGTGAAAATCAGGACATTTTGACCGTAAAAAGTTGTTAATTTTGAAAAAGAAGGTGTAGAAATCAGAATTTTCAGCTGAATTGGTAAGAACTCTTCTTCCTGAGCTCTGATACCACTTGTAGGATCGTTTTCAGACCCGAACGAGTCGTTCAGAAGAGTTTATCTCAATACGAAAGGCGGAAACAGACGCATCGAGGTCAATTCAGCTAGATATACACTTTAACTGTCGATTTTATTGATATGAAAGCAATTTACAGCGAGACGACACTTCGGTAGCACTTCATTGCTCTGACCGGAACTATTACAAATGATCTCGCTTGAAGGGTATTTATAGAGAACTGATTCTGCTTGAAGATGTTCCAAACGGAATTAAGATTCCAAGCGGAATCTAATTCCGCACGGAATTACACTCATGATCATTCAAGCGGAATTATGCATTCAAGCGGAATTACCCTTAGTTCAAGCGAAATTACCTAAAATCTCGAACTACGTGCCCTGATTTAACATTCTAAGTACAAGACTTGATACAAGACAAAGTCGACAGACGCATGCACTAACAAAATCATTTGTAAATCTCATTTTATGCATGAAAAGGGTATTATCGTCATTTACCGAATTACACAAGAACTCTATGATACGATCAGTTTATAATCTGATCAAAAATTCCAAAAATCCCTAAAAATAATATCTTAACAGTAGGTAATGAGTTTTGGATCAAAATCCAAGTTTAAACATGCCTTATGTAAGAAATCGCAATTTAATTAATAAGAAGCTTCTATTTACGATATCGAGCATAACTCCTGTTTGAGACCAAGAACTGATGTGAAATTTTCGGGACATACTTATATATCAGTAATAAAGGTTTTTGTCCTCTCACATTTTCAAAATTCTCATTTATGTGTCAAAAGGGCGAAATGGGCATTTATAAGCATAATAACGGAGATTAGCATATGATTCAAACTACTAAGGACCAGGTAATATACCCTTAGGGGGTTATACTACAACATAATACGGACCTAATGGAAGCTTAAAACATAAAGGATTTAAGCTAGATTGGGTCAGAACTGAAAGTCAAAGCAAAAGTCAAGCTTTTGCGACTTTCGGTTGCGAACCGACCCTAAACTCAGAATTGTCGGGTTGAACATGCTTAGACATGTCCCAATAATAATTACCAAGTTATTAGAGCGTTAAAATATCATTTACAACCTCTGCATCATTGGTTTTAATTATTATTTAGAATTCTACCAAGTTTGACTTTTTAACTAAATGGTTTGACCCGACAATTAACTAAGCAAACGAAGGAATTAGGAGGTGCCCTTTTAAGGGTTAATCACCTACCTAACTATGGTCATATAACCACATGCATCTCGAACAGTGGCTGGACCATTTGAGTTTAAACCAAATATCAACGTTAATTTACGATAACTTGACTTTTCGGTTTAAAACCATAAAACTGAACTATAGAGAGGGCTAAGACACTTACAAAGAGTCCTAGCTATCTTTTCTACTAAAAAGAATTCCCAATCAGATCAGGAGGCTCCAGGTTTGAGAGATACAATGAAAGAATGAAAAGTGCAATCAAAATGGATGGACATAAGGCCTATATATAGTTTTTGGGTGAGTCTTGGATGATCAACAAGTGTTTGGAGGGTCCCTAAGATGGTGACAAGTGCCTAAAAACGTGCCTTAAGTCGGTTTGTAGCCCATAGATCCGAAACCAATGAGATAAGCTGTTTGTTTAGGCTGCAAGCAAGAGTTTTGGAACTGGCATGGGCCACGCAGCCCGCGTAACACAAGGGCTTTGGCCTACGCAGCCCGCCTAGAGGTGCAGCCCAAATTATAAGTTTGGCAGAATGTCGAAATAGGTCCCTGTCTTTCATAAATGCCATCTATAGCTTTCTTTTATGACATTTTTGGCCCAAAACTTCATGTATATTATGTATTATGATAATATAAGGTATAATTATCATAAGTGACAAATCTTAGGCATGCCCGAAAGTACGATCAATCATTGCGGAGTTCCCGGTTCCTTTAAAAGGCCACTCGAAACGTAATTTCGCATGTTAAACGCTTTTAATCCTTTTAATGCATAAAGTGACATGTAATAACATTTATCGATATCAAAACCTTCCATGGCCTATACTAGGCATTCCCAAGCACATGCTCAAATATTACGACGCTCCAGATCGCTTAAAAGGTCACTCAAAGGTGTATTGTTCGACGTTGACGCTTTTGGTCCCTTTAACGCGAAAACTTGCGTGTATCATCGTTTAATAGCATCAAAGCCATATGTAGCGCATGTTAAGCATTCTCGAGAGTATGATTGTACATCATAATGCTTTGGGTTCGTTAAAAGGTCATTCAGAGGTATAATTAAACATGTTGACGCTTTTAACCCCTCTAACTTACAAACTTGCGCGTAATTTCACTTATTGGCATAAAAGCCTTGAATGGCCAATATTAGGCATTCCTGAGAATATAATCAAACATTATGAAGCTCTAGGTTTGTTAAAAGGTCACTCAGAGGTAAGAATTAACATGTTGACACTTTTAACCCTTTGTTGCGCAAACTTTCAAATAATTACACAAACGGTTCCTCTCATCCAACAAGCGGCTCATTTGAGAATACGGACACCGTATAAGGTCACTCAGAGGCCTAGTTTAGGCATGTTGACACTTTCAGTCCTTCTATATTCATAGTTTTCAATTTTGGAGAAATTAGTCCTTCACGGTCAACGTTTGACTTTATTAGGGTTCATTACACGTGTCAACACATCATTGGACACGATTTTACGAGGTGTTACAAATAAGGAAATACTTGAACAAATTGGGTGTTTGAGTATATAATCATACTTACTATGAATTAAGTTTTGTTTGATAAAACGAAAAATGATGATAGATTCATGTTAAAATGATGTTAATATCATCATTTGTTAAGAATGATTTATGTAATGATAATTCAATGAGTTATGAATTTCGATTACATGAACTTGATTGAATAAGTAATTAAACTGGTAGCATAAGAATGATGCTTACCGGATATTGACAAAGTAATAAAACGAGTAGTTGATCTACATCGTGTAAATACTTTCGTCAATAGGTAGTTTGACTTTTAAAAGTCAAAATGACCAATTATATGATCGAATGATAATTTCGACATAAAACCCGTAAGATGGAGTAGTCGTGATTGATAATGACTAATTTAACCATCTTACGAATTATGATGATAGTTTGACGCTTGACAAGCTAGGTGGAAGCTTGGGAATGAAACGGGTCAAACGAATCAAGTATGACGAAAAGGCCTAATTTGGATGCAAGGTAAGTAAAGCTTACACTATTTATTTAATACCTGTTGGTTTTATAGGTAATGAATAATAGAACGTCATGTTTGAATTATGATGTTCTGACACGACATGTGCGGTTCGGAACAAAAGACAATGATAATAAACCATGTTTAATGGTTAAAAAGGACTAATACGACTATTTGGTCATGCAATGACTAATAGATAATGAGTTTCGAGTGTTTACCTTATAGGGTAAACCAACATAAATAATAAAGGTAAAACGGTAATTCGGTCACTCATTGACAATAACCGTTAGTTTGTGAAAAGACACTTTATAGCGTAAGCCATAATGGGTCAAAAGAGATAAGAAATGGTTTATAAATGAAATAACCGTACGGTGTATACCGGAGCGAGTCATGTGGACGAGATGATAATAAATACCATCTCGCAAAGATACACGGTCATTTAGACCAAACGGGTCAAAAGGTGAAAATACCACCCTTTGACAATATCGACTAATGATTTTTGTCGAGTTGTATGATTACAGGAGCAAATATCGAATGGATATTTGCATCACTATTACTTAGCGATTATTAAGGAAAAGTATTAAAACGGGTCAATATATTGATCCGAGCCAGGTATGCATAATAAGTCAACTTATCATTTAGAACTTGAGTTTCTATGAGAGTTAGGCAAAGTCGAAATAGACATATGGTTACTTTAATAGGTAAACCAAAGGATTCAAATGATGGTCATCGTGTTTTGAAAACAAAATGACTTTTCAAACCAAATCATAGCTAAAAAGAAGGATTTTGGGTCAAACATGATTTCAAAAGTCCTTCATCGTAAATGAAAGGCTAAAATGGACCAAAACGCCCTTGTAAGCTAAATCGAGCAAACGACCCTTAAAGGTTGTTCGGAAACGAGTTTATTATCAAATAAATACTTAGAATAAGTATAAAAAGCAAAAGATGTGAATTTTTGGGTCAAATGACCTTATATGAGCCTTTGCCACAAAACGGATATCCGAGGGGTAAAACTCGGAATATATAGATCACCACATTAAATCCACCACAAATTTGGTTGTGGTGGAAGATCATTTGATAAATAATGTGGAAATAAGATGCTAGAAATAAATGAGCGTGAATTATACGGAAAAGTGCTTAAATACCGTTAACGGGTCAAAATAAGCATTTAAGTCAAAACGGGATTAAGAAGGTACATAAACCCGTGATTTGAACCTAATATGATAGACAATATCAAAAATATAAGGTTCATGAGAAATTAGGATCAAAAAAACATGTTTGTTTGATAAAAACATGAATGGGTCAAAAATTGGTAAATATATATTAAGCCGATGGCTTAAAAGTCTCAAATTTTGTTAATCCGGATGTCGGATTTTAACTCCATGTGATGGAGAATCAAATTACGATCACGTAGGAAGAAACGTGAAGCAAAACGGATCAAAAACGAGAAAGTTATGTCCGTTTTTGTGAAGTTTAGATTTGCTGGAAATTTGCTGAATTAAGCAACAAACATTCTGGACAATATGGGGGGTCGCGCCACACGACAGCAAGGGCCAGGAGCCGTTGCGCGACGCGACGGTATACTGGTTTGGCGAAAATTGTTTAATTAATTGTTTTTTTGTATTTAGGACTTGTTTATGCACGTTATAAACTCTCTATAACTAACTCATTTCATGTTTTTTATGAAATGTAGGTATAATGTAAAGTACCGAAGGACGACTAAGCTCAACGAAGAACCGAACACGATCAAGATTAAAGCATCCACGATATGATTGGTTGTCACGTTTTTAAACGGTGAATGTTTTATATGTCACACCCTGACTTTTGTGGAAGCGTGATTATGGTGTGACTTACTTGTTATCATTGCATTCAACCATATCAAACAACTATATGATAAAACCAAAGATTTGTCATCCATAAAATGAGTTAAAGACATAATAACATTGTCTAAAACGTAGACTTCAAATTTAAGTTTTACAACCCATATAAATTGTGTAAAGGTTCGCTAAGGACTCTTCAAAAGATATTAGTTGTAATCAAAGTTTGGAAGACATGTCTCGTCCAGGATTAAGACACGCTGGCCAAACCCAAAGACCATGGATGACATCTTTATACTTAACATGACTTGAAACTCCAACGCCCGCCAGATCCATACTTAATTTCCTGAAATACATGTAGTTTGAAAAACATCAACAAAAGTTGAGCGAGTTCATGTGTATGTGAGTCTGTAAAAATCGTTAATGTGTGTCTGTATAAATGTATGTCCTTGTTATGTAGCAATAAGGAAAAAGAGATCAATTAATGTGTAGCTAATACATTAATAAGTGACATGGCCTAGGAAGCACTCAAACCTGTAACGCGTATTTCATACCGGTCCTTCCGGCGGAACGACATAGTCACCACATGCAGCCACACGCTGGCCCATGTGTGGGGCTCGCAACACCCAATAGATCTATCACTCATGCCTCTCGGTCCTTATAAAAGGATTAATGGTCTTACGATAATAGCCTATCCATTCACGTGATCTAGAAGTAAATTCCCTAGCTAAACATACCATGTAAAAAAATGTCTGTAAATGTCTGTAAATGTCTGAAAAAGTCTGTAATGTCAGTAATAATTGTAACATGTATTTCACCCCCGAAGTATAAAACTGAAAACCGTTAAGAGAAAAGGGGGACATGACAGTAGTGCGTCTTGTACCGAATCTCAAACTCTGTCTGCTACACGACAACCTACACGTACTAATGTCTATTAGACGAACGGGCCGTGCCTTGGCTTAGAGTTTAGTATTTTGAGTTGCGTTACTTATATTGTTCCGCGTGATAAATATTTGTTCGTTCGATATTCTAGTAAATTTTAGTCTTAGAGAGCAAATATTTACTAAGTGTTAGAAGTTTCGGAAAATTTCGCCATAGTCTCCTTTGTAAATAGAGGTGCCCATGCTTAAGAGCATATCATTTTCTTTTATATAAATCCCGTAGAGTGTTCCCACATAACCAACCCGACAATCATACATGCAATACGCTACTTACGTCTTTTCAGCTTTATTAAACAAGACTGGACTGTTTTCGAGCATTAAAATAAAATAGTTATCCTTTTCAAAAAATTCTCAAATTTTTACAGAATGTCATATACAATCAAAAATTTATTGTGTAAAAATTTCGGAGACCAGTTCATTACCAATTTTATATAAAAATTCTTTTACCCGAATGAAATCAGATTTGTTACTTTCTGATTGCAGTTTTACGGAAAAATTCACTAAAAATTAATCGTAAGCCCGATCGACGAACTTCCAGTTGGAGGGTCACGGGAACAATAGTGACCACCTACAGTAAAAATTCCATGAGCTGATTCCGCTCAGGTTTCAAGTTTTGACTCCGAATACGACACACTTTTTCAGCAGGAAAATTTCAGCTTGAGCTGCTGTCTAAAAACAATTCTTTAAAAATAGTAACCGATCTTGAAAAATTACGATTCCAGTGCCATTTGTTCGGTTGTTCAAAATTACACAATTTAGACTCCAGAAATTCAGTTTTTCGATTTAAAATGACCCAGTTACAGCCTGTTGAAGTTGGCTGGAAATTTCAATCAGCTTGCTGTTTACAATGAAAAAGTTACTAAAAACGCATCAACAAGGGTCCTAACCATGATTTATCAATAACTTAATGATCAAACACCATGTATGCCTTTACCAAACTCAAACCAACCCGATAACATCATCATGCAAACCCTTTTATGAATGATTTTATGTACGGTTCCAAGTTCATATTTTTAGTGTTTTAGCTTCTTGTGATTTATCATTAACATCCTACTACGAATCATAACAAGTAACAAGAATGAAACAAGGGTGTGAAGAGACTTACTACTAGCACAAGGCTAGGGTAGAAATCTTAGAGCAAAGATGAAGAAATAATGAAGATGAAGCAAGTAAACAAGTCCCTTGAAGCTTCACAACTTGCAACTCCCCTGAATTCACTCTTGAAGCTTTGAATGGCATTTAGGAGTAGATGAAGATGGAGGTTTGAGGGTGGTGATGGTGAAATCGGTTGGGGGAAACCGAAATAGGGGGAGGGAGGTAAGGGTTGGAGTGTGGTGTTAGATGAAATGATGAGAAGTCTTGGAAATTGTAGGATTCCTTACATGGTTTGGCAATTCCCACAAGTAACTCCATAAAATTCAGCTAATAGAACAAGGAGGTGTGAAGAGAATGATTAGGGTGGGTCCCCATGGCTGGAAATCGGTTGGGGGGGGGGGGGGTAAATTGTAAAAATTGTGACTAAATGGTAACTAGTTAGTTAAATTGTAAGTAATGGACTTTTATGTGTAGAAAATGATTTTTAATGGGTGTTATCGCAAACGGGTACCATGACTAACCAAAAATAGTAAAACAATGTTATTGACAAAAATTTAGTGTTCCGGGTAATGTCCGGTTGTTCGGTTACTCTGCCATATTTGTGTATTCTACTGGTATAATAAAATGCTGAATTTTATAAAAGAATGCAGAATTCTGTATTTAAAGTGTGTTTTAGGCACTTCCCGGCATTATATCTATCACCTAATGACGCAGTCTTATGGTCCTCACTTCCCTACACTACAACCCAATGTAGTACTCTATCCCTGGCTCATACTGGCCATAATAATATTGTCTGTCTAAGTGCTGGCATTGTCAGCATTATTTCTGAATCAACCGTTCAGTGTGTCAACTGTGCTGAGTGCATCAAGTATGTCACTAATGTAGGTGTGTAATGAATGGAGTGACTGTATAAAATATGATGCATGTATATATGATATAGAATCATAGAGCCGTTTTAAATTATCAGTTGTAATCAAGCACAGTCATTAAGCACGTAATTAAGATTAATTAATTTGTACAGTACCTGAAATTTTGAGGGTTGTCACATTCTCCCCCCGTTAAGAAAATTTCGTCCTCGAAATTTGTACTACCTTAATTCCTAATTCCTTAGGGTTTCGTTATGCATGTATGTATGAATAGTACCGAGGTAGATAATCATCAAACCAACTCAAACCTTATTCACATCAAGTGAGTCTAGAATATATATATATATATATAACATCACAATTCCAATAGTTAAAAGGTATGTGCTTATAGCATTTAATGTCAAGGGTACAGTACGCATTTGACGTATAGTCTAGTGTAATCCAGTTTGCAGTGTTCCATGAAAGAGGAGTTTTGTCCAATAGAGTTTCCAAATGATTGGTCATAGTATGCAAATTTTCACAAACCATAGCATCCGCTATATGAACTCAAAATCAACAACTTGGAGATGAAAATGACCCGCCAACAGGCGAATAAGTAAATGATAAGGATTTGTGTGTTGACATTCTCGAATTGCGAAAATACACCGAATGAAGTACAAGCGAATCTGGTGTATCATTGTCTAAATTTGTAGTTGCATCAGAAATGTTTAAATGACAAGTCAAACAAGAGTATATGTAGTTTTATGAAACAGTTGACCATAATTAGCACAAGCTAGTAACACCACAAGGTGCCGAAATGGCGAGATTCAATAATAATGGTGACTGAACAAGTTCACCGTGCCTGAAATCAAATGATAGTGTATCGAGACAATCTGAAGATTTGATTTACACAATGTCACAAAGTTTTTAGTTAAATACGGAACATCAAAGAGCCACTGCTTTTGATTAAAGGTGAAAAGCATTAAGTATGGCAAGGTATTTGATTGACAATGAAAGTATCGTTAGGAGGTACATTGTGCTTATGAAATGGATATATGTACCGTTGCCTTAACACACAATTGTGTTGAGACCGCTTTGATCGTGAAGATCCAAAATGGATTGTTAACAACCAAATAGGGAATTGAATTTCGCGTACGTAGTGAGTAATCAAATTAGCGCAAGCTTCAGTTTTTGTGAAAATATCACCGCAAGGTATCGAAACAAATCAAACGTTTTAGTGGAGTCGTAGCCCAACCAAATCTACTATGACTGGAAATGAAAGAATCTCTGCAAAAATAGTTGAATATGATGCTCCCAATACATCATATAGTGTTTCAAATTGATCCTGTGAACTGGATAAGTTCAAGCAATTGAACTTGGTTTCAACGTAACCCGGCAATAAACGTATGAATCAACAAAGGAATTCTCGGCATGGTAGCAAAAATAAACCATGACTGTAACTTGAAAGAAAGCGGTTTCAAGAAAGTGCGTTGGCTTGGTAGCAAAAGAGCCAACAACAACAATGATGTAGGTCACTCGAATCAGGAATCAGTAATTAGGCTTAGCAAAATGATATGTAAATTCCAATGAAGTGTTTATTCCAAACGAAATCACATGCGTAGCATGATGCATGTATGTCAGGTAAGTTTCCTAGAAAAGGAACAACGTGTATCTGCTAAAGTGATGAAATGACCAGCTATCGAAGCAAATGTGTGTTCGCTCTCAGCGAGAAAATTAATGTGATGCAACTACCATTAAGGGGAGTAGAGATGCAAACATCTACTCGCCAGAAGTGAAAGAAATCCGAGTACTCTTTGTTTGGTCAACGGAACTGGCATAGGCGCCAGGTTAATGATGGTTGATTTAGTTGACAGATATGGTTCCTAAATAAAAACTCTTACGAGTTTGGACTTGGGTTCACAGAGGTCCTAAATACATGTTTTCTAAATCCTCCAGATTTCGTATCCCGTGTAGACTGGTTTGGGCATTGTGTAGGAAGCACTATTTTTGTGTATGTCTAAGGACAAGTCGTTGTCCCACAATTTTCCCTCGGAATACCTCCTCACTGATTTTACCGCCAATGACACTCGATCGTCGATCCGTCGTGTAATGGTAGTCGGACCCTCACCGTTAGTCAAATAAGTAATTCGTCAATCCTTAGCAAGAGCCACCGACCCTGGTTGGCTAGCTCGTCCGACTTCCGATCATTTGAAAGTCATCGTCCTTTTTCTTGATGAGCGGAACTGAGGTTACCCAAAAGGGAATTTGGTCTGTTATCTTCCTTCTCTATTTACTACTGAAACTACACTGTCAATCCTTGCCTCTCCGAAAATGTAAGTCGCTAAGATGCATCGATTACAGGCGCGACGCCTGGAATCAAATAGACGCGCAACTCGACTAATCGTTGAGGAGATAATCCTGGCAAGTCTTCGAGGAAGACCTTAGGGTATTTCCTTATCATGAGAATATCTTCACGCTTTGGTTCTTCGGCTCCTCCTGTCCCCGACATGAGCCAAGAATGCAACACATCCTTTATGCAATATTCTTCGTGCCTTCAAGCAATTTTGTAATTTGCAAAGGCGTATCCCGCTTCATGAGTCAGGATCGCTTCTTCGTCGCCATCGTGGTGCGGTTATCAATCTCCTATTGATCGTTTGTCAACCAATCCCTCCAACTACCTTGTTGAAGTCTCCCAATTTACTGGCAGTAGATCGAGCATAAACTTATGTTCTCAGGGTTCTATCCTATCGATTCCAATCACTTTGTTGGCTTCCACTAGTTTTCCGTTAGCTAGTACTATCGTGTGCGGATTATTTACTTGTTACTAAACCAAGCATACTCTCAACTTCTAGAGATGTGAGGCTAAAATTTGCAACGGTATCTAGCAGCACAGATGCATAATGTTGAGTAATATGGGATGTACCGATATCTATGCTTGGATTCCTGGCGTGCTTCCCTGGCTCCGGTGTTAGACATCTTTCCCATGATTTTACTTAATCTCCCTTGGGCAATCTTTCCTATAGTACCTCATGTCCCCGCAGGTATAACATCCCTTATCTTTCCCCTTTCCTTTCTTTCCACGCTTCGTCTCACGCCAACACGTTTCCCTGTTGTGTCCCACTTTGCCACAGTTGTCACACTTCCCATTTTTACATCGCCCGGTATGATGACGTCGGCATTTATCGCATTTAGGTAGTTTACCCATGTACTCTTTTCTCTTTTTGGTCTTGTTGTTGCTATTCATTTGAGTACCCTGTTTGAGATTTGCAAACTTTCTCTTGTTGTCCCCAGATGACTCCACATGAGTCTCCTTCTTCTCCTCAGAGGTTGAAAATTTATTCATCCTGATTGCCTCTTCAGTCAAGGCCACACTTAGATTGATGGCCTCAGCGATTGTTGCAGGTTTTGATGTCGTCACCATGCTCATGATTTGGGGTGCCAACCCCCAAATGAAACGCTCAATCTTTTTAAACTCTGGATCTACCATGTAGGGAACGATACGTGACAGAACTTGGAACTTCTCCACGTACTCATATATTTTTGGACCTTCCATCTTCAAGTTCCAGAACTCAGTTTCCACCTTCTGGCTTTCTGTCCTCGAACAGTACTTTTTATGCATTAACTCTTTCAGCTCGTCCCATGAAAAAGCATACGCAGCAGCCTCGCCCATCATCTGAACCTGGAGTTTCCACCATGACAGAGCCCCATCTTGGAATAGTCCGGAAATGTACGTGACTTGATGCTCTGGGGCGCATTTGCTCGCACGTAAAACAGAGTCCGTCTTCTCAACCCAGCGCACGAAGGCTACGGCACCCCCAGTGCCGTCGAAATGTAGGGGCTGGCAGCCTAAGAACTGCTTGTAAGTGCAACCGTTGGGTGGGTTATTTCCTGAGGTACCTCCGTTGCGCTCGGAGCGATGGGCCTCGTACTGTGCGATGACCTATAAGATGCGTTCTTGAAATTCCGCCTCCGTCATCGGCAGAGGGTTGTTGGTGTTGGTGTTCCCTTGAGTCGACATCTTCCTAGAAGAAAGTCGGTTAGGTCAGGTCTTGTTAAGGGCACGAGCACACGAGCCTCTATTTAACAAATAAGACCTCAGAGGTGTATTACATATATGTATATACGCAGCCGTTATAACATTCAATCATATATCATCGCAATTATTGCACAACTTGTAAATAGGAACGTAGCAAGTAAGCATGTAGCATTATAGTTATAGTATAAATATGCGGATCAACAGCGTGCTTAGTGGGAATATAGCGACTGAGTTTTTCATTAGTTATTAGTCATAAGTATTGTCGCATGTTTAAAGATGAATGGGGCTTCCGTTATCCTCCGGCCACAATCACTGTGTCTTACAAAATTTATCACATCAGAAGGGACACAGGGTCACTCTACCCTTGCCCAACAAGTGTATTAGTGTATCAAAATTACGTAGTCAGAAGTGGTCTTCAAAAGTCTCCGCCATCCCGGCTTATCATTAGTGTCTTTACCCAAGTGTAATGTAATCCACATAAATCCAGAAACCAACTACACTGGTGATTGAGGTGGAGGAGGAAAGAAAAGCAAAATATTAATGTGCGTGAATTCCTCCGCGAACTTGTATATACGTCGAAGTAATCAACTAATTTGCCGCTCGATAGTAAAGGAACGAGCATCAAAAGAAAAACCTGGGAAAAGCGTTATCGCAGCAGATGAGAGTGTAAAAGAAGTCTTTGATAAAAGGATTAAAGTATACTGGCAATAAACAGGGTGAAGGTTGTGGTGTCAACTCAAGTTCCAAAACTTTGCGACTTATCCTCAAACTGTAGCTGTCGTTACGTGAGCACTCATTCCGTGTGTAGCCTCCATAATGTGAGGGATAACAAGGGTCTAATATCAGCATAGTGCAGCATAGGAACCAGCGAAATGGCTTGTCCAGCGTTGTAGAGGTGAAAGTAGCAATTGGTGCGGCCTGTAGAAAATGCTGCTGTAGCGAAAGGATCGTCATACGGTTGCTGGCCTGGAATACCCTTCTAGGGTGTGGTTAGGTCCTGGAAGAAAGTGATAGGCATGTTGGCGCAAAGGATGTTGGTCCTCACCGGAGCAACATTAGCGGTTAAAGGTGCAGGAACATATGTCTCAACCAATAAGGAAACCATCTGTGCAGGTACTGGGTCAAATATAAGGGGTGCAATGTATGGTAGACCAGAAAGGAACAGGATCGTGATTACGTGAAGGTGTAGGTTCAGCAGGTGCAGCATTGAGCTTGACCCAAAAGGTGCAGAAGCTAGCTCGAGAGCAAGCTCTGGGTCGTTTAACAGTGGGGTGCCTCGAGCAGGTGATAGAGCAGCAGCCATGTCATTGTTGTCCGTGTTAGTGGTAGAGAGCTGTAATCCAGCTGTTTATAAGGTTTGCAGATATCACAGACTCAAAGGAGTCTGAGTGCATGCTAGAATCAGAGGGTAGCTTGTTAACAGGGGTCTTAAGAAGTGAAATTTGCAGCAGTGTTCTCGTCTAATCTTCTATCATCATGGGCGTCGGCAGGAGGACCATTGATAAAACATGTCAACGTTGTCATAAATTGTTTGTCAGGTAGCCAACCTTCAGTAGAAATGTCCACATGAGGCGCATCATCGAGGATCGGAGTCTTTGTGTGCCCACCATCGGAATGACCAGTGATAGAGTGGTCATGGATTGAAACAAGAGTGACAGAAAGATTCTTATCAGAGAAACCATCAGTAAAGATAAAGTATCACCAAAATCTGGTAGCGCGGACTGTTGGAAGTCGTCCTCGTCCTTAGTCAGCATATCAGGATCACTCTCAGTGTCCGACGTAAATGTCTCTGCCGCAGTTGTAGTCTCATTATCTGTGGCGGTGGTCGTAGGGTTATCAATGTCTGATAACTCGTTCTCTAAATAGAGTGACATGTGTGCCGGTGTGTAGCTTGTATATCCATAGTAATTACACACAATTAGTGTATGCAAACCACTACCACATATGCGTGTTTATCGATAATTAGCCATTTAGCATGTATGTAGTAAAAATGAAGGCATGTAGTCACAATCAATGTAAGCAAGTAATCATCCTAGTCTTCCCCAGACTATCCTACCCTGTCTCTCAGACTAGATTCCCTAGTCTCTCAGACTAACTCCCTGGTCTCTAAGACCATCCTCCCAGTCTCTAAGACTAAATCCCTGGTCTCTAAGACCATCCTCCCAGTCTCTAAGACTAAATCCCTGGTCTCTAAGACCATCCTCCCAGTCTCTAAGACTAATCCTCCCTCAGCCTCTAAGACTGATCCTCCCTCAGCTTCTAAGACTGAACTATAAATATAAGTTTGGAATGTGTATTCGTGCCTTTTTTGTTTGTAAAAAGAAAATGTGTGTTCCCTGGATCTGGACGTTTAGTGTATGCAATGAAAACAGGTTGTAAAACGTTTTCGTGAGAGCCCTAATGATCGTAGTCTAGACTCGAGAAAGAATCCTAGTTCGCTACGATCGAAGCTCTGATACCAAGCTGTCACACCCTGACTTTTGTGGAAGCGTGATTATGGTGTGACTTACTTGTTATCATTGCATTCAACCATATCAAACAACTATATGATAAAACCAAAGATTTGTCATCCATAAAATGAGTTAAAGACATAATAACATTGTCTAAAACGTAGACTTCAAATTTAAGTTTTACAACCCATATAAATTGTGTAAAGGTTCGCTAAGGACTCTTCAAAAGATATTAGTTGTAATCAAAGTTTGGAAGACATGTCTCGTCCAGGATTAAGACACGCTGGCCAAACCCAAAGACCATGGATGACATCTTTATACTTAACATGACTTGAAACTCCAACGCCCGCCAGATCCATACTTAATTTCCTGAAATACATGTAGTTTGAAAAACATCAACAAAAGTTGAGCGAGTTCATGTGTATGTGAGTCTGTATAAATCGTTAATGTGTGTCTGTATAAATGTATGTCCTTGGTATGTAGCAATAAGGAAAAAGAGATCAATTAATGTGTAGCTAATACATTAATAAGTGACATGGCCTAGGAAGCACTCAAACCTGTAACGCGTATTTCATACCGGTCCTTCCGGCGGAACGACATAGTCACCACATGCAGCCACACGCTGGCCCATGTGTGGGGCTCGCAACACCCAATAGATCTATCACTCATGCCTCTCGGTCCTTATAAAAGGATTAATGGTCTTACGATAATAGCCTATCCATTCACGTGATCTAGAAGTAAATTCCCTAGCTAAACATACCATGTAAATAAATGTCTGTAAATGTCTCTAAATGTCTGTAAATGTCTGAAAAAGTCTGTAATGTCTGTAATAATTGTAACATGTATTTCACCCCCGAAGTATAAAACTGAAAACCGTTAAGAGAAAAGGGGGACATGAACTCACAGTAGTGCGTCTTGTACCGAATCTCAAACTCTGTCTGCTACACGACAACCTACACGTACTAATGTCTATTAGACGAACGGGCCGTGCCTTGGCTTAGAGTTTAGTATTTTGAGTTGCGTTACTTATATTGTTCCGCGTGATAAATATTTGTTCGTTCGATATTCTAGTAAATTTTAGTCTTAGAGAGCAAATATTTACTAAGTGTTAGAAGTTTGGAAAATTTCGCCATAGTCTCCTTTGTAAATAGAGGTGCCCATGCTTAAGAGCATATCATTTTCTTTTATATAAATCCCGTAGAGTGTTCCCACATAACCAACCCGACAATCATACATGAAATACACTACTTACGTCTTTTCAGCTTTATTAAACAAGACTGGACTGTTTTCGAGCATTAAAATAAAATAGTTATCCTTTTCCAAAAATTCTCAAATTTTTACAGAATGTCATATATAATCAAAAATTTATTGTGTAAAAATTTTGGAGACCAGTTCATTACCAATTTTATATAAAAATTCTTTTACCCGAATGCAATCAGATTTGTTACTTTCTGATTGCAGTTTTACGGAAAAATTCACTAAAAATCAATCGTAAGTCCGATCGACGAACTTCCAGTTGGAGGGTCACGGGAACAATAGTGACCACCTACAGTAAAAATTCCATGAGCTGATTCCGCTCAGGTTTCATGTTTTAACTCCGAATACGACACACTTTTTCAGCAGGAAAATTTCAGCTTGAGCTGCTGTCTAAAAACAATTCTTTAAAAATAGTAAACGATTTTGAAAAATTACGATTCCAGTGCCATTTGTTCGTTTGTTCAAAATTACACAATTTAGACTCCATAAATTCAGTTTTTCGATTTAAAATGACCCAGTTACAGCCTGTTGAAGTTGGCTGGAAATTTCAATCAGCTTGCTGTTTACAATGAAAAAGTTACTAAAAACGCATCAACAAGGGTCCTAACCATGATTTATCAATAACTTAATGATCAAACACCATGTATGCCTTTACCAAACTCAAACCAACCCGATAACATCATCATGCAAGCCCTTTTATGAATGATTTTATGTACGGTTCCAAGTTCATATTTTTAGTGTTTTAGCTTCTTGTGATTTATCATTAACATCCTACTACGAATCATAACAAGTAACAAGAATGAAACAAGGGTGTGAAGAGACTTACTACTAGCACAAGGCTAGGGTAGAAATCTTAGAGCAAAGATGAAGAAATAATGAAGATGAAGCAAGTAAACAAGTCCCTTGAAGCTTCATAACTTGCAACTCCCCTGAATTCACTCTTGAAGCTTTGAATGGCATTTAGGAGTAGATGAAGATGGAGGTTTGAGGGTGGTGATGGTGAAATCGTTTGGGGGAAACCGAAATAGGGGGAGGGAGGTAAGGGTTGGAGTGTGGTGTTAGATGAAATGATGAGAAGTCTTGGAAATTGTAGGATTCCTTACATGGTTTTGCAATTCCCACAAGTAACTCCATAAAATTCAGCCAATAGAACAAGGAGGTGTGAAGAGAATGATTAGGGTGGGTCCCCATGGCTGGAAATCGGTTGGGGGGGGGGTAAATTGTAAAAATTGTGACTAAATGGTAACTAGTTAGTTAAATTGTAAGTAATGGACTTTTATGTGTAGAAAAATGATTTTTAATGGGTGTTATGGCAAACGGGTACCATGACTAACCAAAAATAGTAAAACAATGTTATTGACAAAAATTTAGTGTTCCGGGTAATGTCCGGTTGTTCGGTTACGTAACGTTCCGATAAAGTGTTAAATCGTACTGTATAGTGTCTTTTACGCATCTTTTGGTAACGAAATTATTCCTGGCACTTAGGAAAGTATACAGGACTACTCTGCCATATTTGTGTATTCTACTGGTATAATAAAATGCTGAATTTTATAAAAGAATGCAGAATTCTGTATTTAAAGTGTGTTTTAGGCACTTCCCGGCATTATATCTATCACCTAATGACGCAGTCTTATGGTCCTCACTTCCCTACACTACAACCCAGTGTAGTACTCTATCCCTGGCTCATACTGGCCATAATAATATTGTCTGTCTAAGTGCTGGCATTGTCAGCATTATTTCTGAATCAACCGTTCAGTGTGTCAACTGTGCTGAGTGCATCAAGTATGTCACTAATGTAGGTGTGTAATGAATGGAGTGACTGTATAAAATATGATGCATGTATATATGATATAGAATCATAGAGCCGTTTTAAATTATCAATTGTAATCAAGCACAGTCATTAAGCACGTAATTAAGATTAATTAATTTGTACAGTACCTGAAATTTTGAGGGTTGTCACATTATAAATGTTGAATTGTTTTATTTCTTAAAAGTTTTAAGAAATACGTATTTTGTAAAGTATGTGTAAGCATAAGTAAACATATATAGTCGTAAACGATATGAAAATCGTATAAAACAAGTAAGGATCTTACAGGTGCGGATCGTGCGCTCAGTCTGACCGTCGGTCTGGGGATGGAATGCGGTACTGAGATTGAGAGTCGTACCGAGAGCGGATTCGAATGTCTCCCAGAGACGTGAGGTAAAACGACCATCGCGGTCAGAGATGATGTCACGAGGTGTCCCGTGTCGACAAATGACTTCGTCAGTATAGATTCGTGCTAATCGCTCAACCTTAAATTCTTCTCGTATCGGAATGAAGTGAGCAGATTTCGTAAGATGATCAACGATAACCCAAATGCTATCGTGACCAGAAGGCGTTTGGGGGAGTTTGGGGGAGTTTGGTGATAAAATCCATAGTGATACTCTCCCATTTCCACATCGGGATTTCGGGTTGTTCGAGTAAACTAGAGGGTCGCTGATGTTCGTCCTTAACTTTCAAGCAAGTTAGGCATTTTGAGACGTACAAAGCGATACCCTTCTTCATGCCCGGCCACCAATACCTAGAACGGAGGTCCTGGTACATCTTGTCGGCACCGGGGTGAATGGAATATCGGGATTTGTGAACTTCAGTCAGCAATACCTCCCGGAGGTTATTGCGACTAGGAATCCAAATACGGTCAAGATAGTGATAAATACCGTTCGATTTAGTCACTAGCTGATTTTCAGCACCACACTTCATTTCCTCTTTCAAGGTATTCTCAATGAAGCAGGCGTGTTGAGCGTCGCGAATTAGGGCTTCGAGATCATTCT
>JARYGA010037815.1:0-49891 GCA_030545235.1 Helianthus tuberosus | reverse complement strand
TATTTCAATAACTTCAGTTATATATCAATATTTTATAAAATTCACAGTTCAATTTTCTGTTTTTTAGCAACTGCCATCATATGTATCTTCTGCGTTGGATCTGCATACTGATAATCCTAAGCCTATCAAGATCCAGAATCTTAAGTGTGAAGTCCATGAACTGTTTACAACATCTCAAAAGACCAATACTGGATTTAACTATGCTGTTGTTGGATGGTCTTCTTATCTGAGATCTTGCAATATTGATTTTGGTGATGAACTTTCGTTAGAGTTTCACAAGTCTAATCAATTGCTGAAGTTAAAAAAAGTTATGCATATCGTGACAAAGATAAAGTCCTCTTAGTTTCATGTCATGATTGTTTGTGGTTGTACATTTGGTTCGTTGCTGGTACTAATTTTGCTTCTTAGACATGTTCAATATGTAGTTATGTCTATAAACAAGTTTCATTGTCAATGGGTGGGTGCTGCTTTTTTTTGTGGATAGTACAATGGAAATACTCATATGTATCTTATATATTAACTGATGATGCATGTCTATAGTTTTCTTTTAGCTATAATAGATGTCTTTTAGCTATAATAGATAACATGTTTTGGTACAATATCTACACATATGTATATGTTCTATCAATATGTGTTATGCATGGTTTTCTAACACATGTTGTTAATAACATTTTCTGTTAATATTTGTTTACTAACCTTTGTAGTTTCTGTTGACTGACCTTTTTAACATGGGTTGACTAACATCTGATAGTTACTATCTATCCATCTGGCAAGCTCTGTTGGAGATAATGGATGACAGTTCTTATTAAAGTCTGTTGGAAAGCAACAGAAGTTTTTAACAGTTAATAGATAACAGTAGTTTGCTATCAACATAATGGAATTGCTGTTGAATAAACCTATTGACCATTAGTGTATATCAATTTTATAAGTCTGTACTAATTATTTTTTTACTCTCTGTTAATATGGGCTATGCATGGTTTTCTAAGAAACGACCCGTGTTTGCACCCGTGTTATGCATGGTTTTCTAACACATGTTGTTAATAACATTTTCTGTTAATATTTGTTTACTAACCTTTGTAGTTTCTGTTGACTGACCTTTTTAACATGGGTTGACTAACATCTGATAGTTACTATCTATCCATCTGGCAAGCTCTGTTGGAGATAATGGATGACAGTTCTTATTAAAGTCTGTTGGAAAGCAACAGAAGTTTTTAACAGTTAATAGATAACAGTAGTTTGCTATCAACATAATAGAATTGCTGTTGAATAAACCTATTGACCATTAGTGTATATCAATTTTATAAGTCTGTACTAATTATTTTTTTACTCTCTGTTAATATGGGCTATGCATGGTTTTCTAAGAAACGACCCGTGTTTGCATACGGGTCTTACCGCTAGTACTATAAAAGAAACCACTTTAGGGACACTTGTCATCATATTAGGTCATCTCTTATAGATAATTATTATTTTAATTTAATCTCTTATAATTAATTACAGATAACCCTCTACTAAATATTATTTAATTTAATATCTTATATTATATATAACACTCCTACTAAATATTACTAGTTTAATATCTTATGGATAATTATTATTTAGTTTAATCTCCATCTCATTTATAATATTATTTATTTGAATTAATTATATTTGAAGGTTTTTTTAGTTTGGTATCAAATAGATTTTACGAAACTTAAAATAAAATTAACTAATATTATTTATCATTTATACATTTACGGAGTTTTAATTAAAGGGTTAAATTTATTGAGACTTCGTTAACAAATTTTGCAACAACAGAATAATCTATTTTTATCACGAAAACCAAACTTTGTATTAATATATTAAATATTTTTATTTTCACTATACAAAATTACATTTACTCGACCCATGTAATTCATGAGGTTTTTTTAAAATATAACTTTTTATTATTTGATATATAAAACTAGATTTATTCAATTCGTACAATACACGGGGTTTTTTAAGGATATATATTTTTTATTATTTAGTACAGAAAATTACATTTATTCAAACCGTGTAATGCGCATATTTTTAAAGATGTAATTTTTTTATTATTTGGTATATAAAATTACATTTATTGTATATAAAATTACATTTATTCAAACCGTGTAACAAATGAGGTTTTTTAAAGATGTATTATTTTATTATTTGGTAAACAATATTACATTTATTCAACTCCCGTAATATACGTGGTTTTAAAGATATAACTTTTTTATTTGGTATATAAAAGTACATTTATTCAACCCATACAATATGGTTCTTATAGATATATTTTTTTATTATTTAATATATAAAATTATATTTATTCAACCCGTACAATAAATGAGGTTTTTAAAGATATACTATTTTATTATTTAGTATATAAAATTTATTTGTTCAACCCCGTGTAATACACGGGGTTATAACCTAGTAACTAATATATAGATATCATTTATCTTTCTACTTATATAATCTGAAATTAATAAATAACTTCGATTAATACTACATGGCATCTTCTCCTTCAATCTTTTAATAATATTATTAATATATAAATCTAATCTATCTATACTTTCTATAAAATAAGAAAAGGCAGTGACATAAGAAAAGCTGAGGTGGCAGCCATAGAGGCTGTTCAACAATTTCTTTCTTATGTCATTATTGCATCATAAGTCATAATATATAAAATCACTTTAATTTTCAAACATCTGCCCCACATTATACTTTCAAAGCTCTGGCTCACATCTATACTTTCAAAGCTCTGCCCATATACAAAAGGGCAAACCTCTGCTCACATACAAATTTCAAGGCTCTGTCCTACATTCAAAATTCAAAACCTCTATCACATTCAAAATTCTGGTTCCACATATATAAGATGCATCATTCAGGCTCCACATTCAAAATTCAAACCACACCTCTCCCTCATATCCAGACAAAGAAATAACTAGCTTTGTTCGTGAAGGAATTTAATTCATACTTTCAACCATCGCTCGGTTAGATTTCACAACTCAAATCTCCATCCAAGCAAGTTAAGCCTGAATCACAATTCCACTTTCATCTATCCCTAATGGAACCCTAAATTTGAGGCGATGAGATGAATATCATAATCAAATCTAACCGATCGATCGATCTTCTGGTACAGGTTTGTTTAGCTTTGTGAATACCCAATCTGATTCGGCAATAGCAAATACGTCAAAGGAGTTTGCTGATGCAACAAATCCTCCTCCTGTTCCTCAAACTCAAAACCTTCAGATACCTCCGGCTGACCGCATCCACTCGGAGTCTGCGACCCTAATTCGATAAGCTTTGTTGTTGGATAAGTTTCTTGATATTCTTCAGGATTTGGAGAGGGTCTCAAAGAAACGGTAATTTATTTCAGTTTTGGTTGTTAATTGGAAAGACTAAGATGATTTTGTGTTGTTGTGAATGATTTGATGAGAAATTATTTGTATCCAACATGTGAAATTTGGTAGAAATGTAACCCATGTTGATTAACCGCCAGGTGTTAGATAAAATGTCTGAGTGAGATGTTTAACATAATTTCTGATTGTAGTTGATTGTGGCCATTAGCTTCATATAGTTTAACATAATTTTTCCAATATTTTATAACTACATAAACATTTTTGTTTGACTTTCAATACTCGAAAACTATTTCTCCAGGTGTGCTAACATCAACTGGGCAAAACGGTTAAAATGCAACATATGTAACACTAACAAACCCGGTGTTAGTGAAGGGGTGTGAAGTATTTCAAATGAATCGAAACATTATTTATTTAAAATTTTGTTTTTCTTTTAAATCCAAAGTTTTAAGAAAGTATGATATATGTGCTTTGTGTATGTAGAGGAGGACGTGCTGGTGGATACAAAGAACTTGATGAAGAAGAGTTGAAGGAAACAAAGAGGCGTAGGCGGGAAGCTAAAGAAGTAACATCGATTATTTCCTTCGTTTCTTTTAAATTAATTTATATTGCATGTTAATGAATTTACGATGCAACTTCAGGATGATGGTGAAATGTATGATGAATTTGGAAACTTGAAGAAGAAGTTTTGTGTTAAAGCACAACAAGCTGAAGTTGGTCAAGTGTTACCTGGAACTGGGCGTGCAGGCTGGGAGGTTGAGGAGCTTGGTACTGCTTTATTTTATTAAAATATTTTATTCAAGTTATTCCGTTAGAATCAGATAAATGTAAAGAAAATAGTAATATATATTTTTTAATTTCCTTTTGCAGGGATGAGTGAGAAAGATAAAAGAGAAAGAAGCAGGGACAGAAGGGAGGAAAGAGAAACACTACAAAAAAGCCATCTAGTGGCACACATTTTTAATGGCATTTAGGTTTTGTGCCACTAATTTTTGTTTTTAATAGCACTTTAGGTATTTAACACATACATTTAGTGGCATTTAACTTTTATGTCACTAATTAAGGCTTTTAGTGCTATTTTGCATATGCCACCAAAATTTTCTATATGTTTTAATGGCACTTTGCCTGTGCCAAAAAAAATTTTGATCAACTTGTTTAAAATTTTCACCATTCCCCTCTTTGAAACCTAAAAATTTCCCTAGAAATTTGTTCTTCTCTTTCACCAAAAATCAATTTCCTCCCCAAATCATTTCATATTCCTGCTCCAACTCACAATCGACATATTCTCTCTAATAATGGTTGCGTCTGCTTCTTTGATGTTGAAACCAGAGACGGAAAGTTTTTTACTTTTACTGATTGGAAGTTGGTTGTTCGCAAAATCCCCCACAATCTCACCACATTACGCTTCAATCCATCATCAAGTTCGGGTATATATGAACCAGTGTTGTAGAAATCGGCCTAGGCGGCCGATTAATCGCCGCCTAGGCGCTAGTCGGTAGTCCACTGACTAATTTTAACCTAGTCGGTCCAATTAATCGGTAATCGGTCAAAGTCGGTCGTAGGCGGTCGTAATCGGTGAAAATCGGTCCTAGGCGGTCAAAAATCGGATTAATCGGCCTATATTAATCGGTCAAAATCGGAAAAAATCGGATAAAATCGGTCCTAGGCGGCCCTAGGCGGTCCTAGGCGGTCAGAATTGGTCAAAATCAGTCAAAATCGAACCATACTATCTGAAACTTGAAGTATTTATGTGAATTTTGAAGTATTATTTTTATATTATTGGGTATATATATATAATTTTGAAAAAATACATATAAAAATCCCATTCCGATTAATCCCGATTAATCCCTATTAATCCCGATTAATCCCTAGGCTGTACCTCACCGCCCGACTAGCGCCTAGCGCCTTCTACAACATTGATATGAACTACTCTTAGTTTTTTTTCCTGCAATTTTTCCCTTTAACTTCTTCGTTATTATTGATTTACTTGTAATCGTAGATATCAAGGACGATAACGGCGGTGACAGAGGAGCATTGGATTTGGTGTCAAGTCTACCTAAACAAAAGGGAGTGTGATTACTTTGCTTTGGCTGCTAGGTTACGAGTCCTGTGTATGTTAGGGTTCTTTTTTTGTAAGTTTTTGCTTATTACTTCACTTGCTAGTTGCAACCGACCACAAAAGCTTGTTTTCTTTAAAAGATAGAAGGTGCGGTTAGGATAATTGCTCACATGTTTGTTTTGGGATTATGTTGAGTTTAAACTTTAATAGTAAAATTGGTGTCTTGAGCAGTTATCCTAACTACACAATAACGACCAGATCTAGCATTAATCTCACCATAATCACTCCGCATTGCATAGTATACTAATCCGTATACGCTTTGCATTAACATTCCACGCGAACCCCAGTTTTTTATTGGTTAACTGGAACAGTTTCGACCCGTTTCCCTACCCGACCTCACTTGCGCTTTTGCCGAGCTTACATTCAAGAGTTAGGGTTAGACAATTCTCTGCAACAAGTGATCACTTGACAAGAGCTCTATAAGTTGAAGGTCAATGTCTTTTTATTTTCCATCTGGGATTACTTGTATAGATTCATTGCTCAATGTTTGACTTTTCTACAAATTGTGTAGCTTACCCAAATCAATCACAAAGATAGTCCCCATTGTTGGGTAAGCCACAATGGATGCTATCAAGAAGGACAAAACTATATGAAAGGAAAAATATAGGAAAATGTATGTAGTTAATTTATATTGGAGCTCTTTATTATCATATTCTTAAGCTAACTTGTTTTAATAACTTTAGTTTCAGCTTGGAATAAAGATGGCATGTGTTCTCTGTCTTTGGTAACATTAGTTGGGGAACCGGGTAAGGATAGAGCCTTTCTAGCAACTTATGCTTGACGAGATGAATTTCCTGCACTCCCAGTAGTTGCTGATTATTTCATACCTCAGGTATGTGCTCACATGTCATAGTATTTCAGTTAGAGATGAAAATTCTGACCCGTTTACTTATGAATGGGTCGCTTTGAATCATTTTGAACCGTACAAAAATAAATTGATTTTAACATGTCTGCCTACCCGACCAACCCACCTATATTGCACTACTACCCACCTATATTGCACTACTATTATATATTTAACAACGATTAAAACATATTTACAAATCAGTTTATGAATCTTGTGCAGTCTTGGCAGTTAGTTAGTGTTTGCTGGGTTCAAGGTTTAAAAAAGCGGAAACGAGTTTCGAGTCGTTTTCCCTTCGCCTCACGAGGCGTAAACCTCGAGGCGAACCGAGGCGTAAGCCCGAGGCGGAGTTAAAAAATAAATATAAATATTATATATCTTATAAAAATAGTAATACTAACTAAATTCACCATCAAATTCATCAAAATAATCAAAAACACACATAATAAAGACATAAATTGCTTGAAACTGACACAAAAACTCAAAAACAAATATCAAAAACCCCTGAGGCGCAGTTTTTTTAGCGCCTCAGCCCCTCTGAGGCGCACATACAGTATAAACCCCCTGGGGCGCGCCTCAGAATCGTTTTTTGGCACTTTCGCCTTGAGGCGCGCCTCGAGGCGCACGCCTCAACCATTTTTAAAACCATGGCTGGGTTTGTATCATTCTGCACAAAAGGTTCAAGAAGTTTATTGGAAGATTTACAACTCGCTTTATGTTGGTGCTCATGATGCATTTGTGGTGGAGCGAACTATGTTTGTCTAAGGTTGAATTTGTTTAAATCTCTCTTATTTCGCTATCATTTGTTGTTCCATCTTGTTGTGTTTCGAACTACTTAATTTGGATGCTGCTATTTTCGAAATGATAATGTGTCTGAACTCTGGAGTAATGTAGTTACTTTTCATTGCTGGAACAGGTACCGGTGCACACAGTTAAACGGGTGCAGGTGAGTCAGTTATGGCAATCAAGTAAAAAAAAATATTGGTTGAAAACGGGTCACTTTTTAGTACAACTCAGCTCAGGTTGACCTGTAAACTCTGGTTGTCTTTTTCAAACTCTTTTATGATAACTAAGCTAATTAGGATTACAAAACTGTCATTATGATAGTTTCAGTTTTTGATAATAAAATTATTTGGGAAGTTGTATGCATTATAATAATAGAATTATGACTGACTTTAACCTCTTTGAGATAACATGTCCACTAAATTCGGAATTTAATAGGTCGAGTGTGCCCTATAATCTATATATTGTAAAATTGTTTCGTCCATAGTCTAATTGGGCTTATCACAAGTGTGGCACAAGGAATTGCTAGTCTTCTTAGCAATACAATTTATGGCAATAGCGATGCTACCACTCAAGTTTGTAGAACTACTGGTTACACACAAGGTATAATTTGTTTACTTGTTTAAAATCATATAAACAGTTAACTTTTTTTTGCACCTGTAATTTTGTACTTGAAGGGTATTGTTACATTTACGATGGATGACCCTACTGGAAGCAAGATGGAAAGGCAACATAAGGGAATGCCACCTCATGGCAAAGGCATGATAAATGAACTTCTAGAGGTTTACTTTTTTCGTTTTTCAACGTTTGTCATGTTATTAACTAATTTTTATCATTCTTACAATCCCTTTTTTAGTCAGCTATATATATATTAAATTTTTAGGGGCTCAGTGGTCTTTTCGTCAATAAGAGAAGCTAAGAAACATGGTCATCCAGGATTCCTTTCAGGTACTAATTTTGTTATAAGGTTGTAATTATGGTCTTATAAAGATACTAGGAGATGGGATTTGTTACTACCTGGAGATTGTTTGTGGTGGTCTTTTGTGAGTTGTCATGTGGAGAAATTGGCAGGTTGGTTAAAGGTTATTTGTCTAAATTTTGTCTACCAAGATTTCTCGTTTATGAATAGTTGTCACGTTTTAGGTTTATGAATTAGTTTCCAATAATGTGTTCCCCTCCACTTAACTTTGATGTTACACATATGGAAGGGTTAGATTATGAAGTTCAAGTCATCCTAAAATTAATGGTATTTTCAACTAATGAGGTACGGTCTTGCTCGCAATTATTTTAGTTTGCTGATACTTTGAAGGTCTAGTAGAAAAATCAATCAGATAAATAAAATCTATTATAAACGTCAATGTTTCATATTAGTACACATAATCTTATTCTTGTTATAGTTGTATACCTGGTTAAAGCTCTCCCCACTTCAAACATAACTTGTTACTTATGTATCAATTTATTGTCTAACCGTTGTGAGCCTCTTTTCATATGGCTTTATTATTGAAGCTATATATCCGTTTTACTGGCCCAAACTAAATAATTCAGCTCAGTTTGCATCTTATATGGTTTATAACTGTCACTTGAATATAGTGTACTTTAAGAAAAATCTATAAACACTTTGACCATTCATTTTGAGTGTCTGACAAAAAAGACTATCTTATGTAAATATTTGTCTATTCATGGTAATGGTCATATTTGTTTACTTTTTGTTTAGGTTACAAGTGTTCTCGACTTTGATCTTGGTTCCTTTTTGACCACTGAAGAAGGTATCTTTGAACTCAAAGCTAAACCTGGAGACACTCATCTTGGCGGTGAGGATTTTGACAACATAATGGTTAAACAATGAAGTTTCTAGCTTTCATTCAAAAAATTGTTGTTGTGTTTCAAATGTTTGATATTTAGAATTAGTTCGACTCTTATTAGAAATTTGTTTGTAAACTTTTGCAATGTTTGGAAGACGATTCAATTTTTAATTGAAGTGATATGTTATGATTTTTACATTATATATTTTTATTTTATATTGTAAATTAATTAAATTAAACATTTAATTTGATGTGATTATTGTGACATAAATTATGTGCCGCTAAAAGCTCAAACGTTTGTAGCGGCAGACAAAAATGTGCCACTAAAAGCTTAAAAACTTTGTGCGGCAGATCGAAAAAGTGCCACTAAAAGGCTTTAGCGTCAGCGCTTCTGTTTTTCTTTTCTTGTGTGCCGCCCATTCTTACAAGGGTCTTTAGTGGCACTTTTATGCCTTTTTGTGGCACTTTTTACGTGTCGCTACATGACATTTTTTTTGTAGTGAAACCGGCAAGAATCGGAGGAGGAGCAGAAGTCGTGAGAGGGATAAGGGTCGGGAAAGAGAGCGGGATCGGGATTACAGTTATGATAGAGATAGAGAATATGGTCGGGACAGGGACCAGGATCGTCACGGGTATCATCATTAAATTTCAATCTATAAAACTTGTGATTAAGATAGACGAATCCTCTTCGTCTCCAACCATTGCTCACGTCGTCATTTCTCTAACCCTAAACACCACCATCATCGTCTTCCATACTTTGATTCAAAAAAAAACTCTACGAGGATTACGGTGAAGCGGTGGGAGGGTAGGGTATAAGTTGCTAATAAGAGAAAAAGCAGATGAAGAGCTTCAGATTTAGGGTTTGTGAAATATGGAATTGGGTGATGGAAGAAAGCGTTAAAAGATTTATAAGGGATCCGAATCCAGCTTCCGACCCGAATTATAAACGAATCCCGCCTCCCAAGTTGCTCACTTCCTACCATTGATTTTACCGTTAGATGAATATCAACAACTTATCTTTTCCAAATATCGCACATTCTTTTGTTTCTAATTCTCATTATGCAATGACAAATGCAAGCTTCTTTATGTCTAGTTTCTCATAATTATGTTGCATTTGTAAGTACATTAATGGTTCTTCATGCTTATCACTTATATAAAAAACAATCAAATGGTAATAAAATTATAATTCCCAAGTAAATAACCACTAAGAAATGCATCTAGAGTTCTAGAGCAACAAAACCAAACCCAGAAACTAAAAAAGCACATAATGAAGCTAAAATTTCCTAATATTACCACTAAATCAAAATGAATGTTAATTTTAGACCACAATTTCAACACAACAGAAAAATGTATATTTTTTTGGTTCCATAAATCCAAAAATTTACGTAAGCAACAATCACCAAACATAAAGCTTGGATACAGGACATACCAAATTGGGTATTACTATTACATCCTACATTAGGTCAATGTAAGATAAGAGAAGTTTATAAATGGAACCAAGCATCATAAGAGTCAATGTACATGACAGGTGCAACTTTTGGGTGAAGTCAACACATTTCTCCAACCTATAATCCATCAGGGGAGCAGCTTCCTTGGGGCAGGAGGGGGCGCCCCCCCTTCCCGAACTTTTCGACGCGTAGTGTTATAAACAGTACATTCGTATAGAAATTTTTAGGTATATACGTTTTGCCCCCCCCCCCCCCCCCCCCCCGCGGAATTGGGAAAAATCGACCCCCAAGCTTCGCCAATGATTCCATCACACTTGATACATTGTTGTAATTCCTTAAATGTTTGTTTTTTTTACATTGTATCTATACTTTACACATGATCCTCAGCTTATACCATCAAGAATAGCTTACTCATTTAAGCCCAACATTATAACATTGATTATTAATAAAAATATTACAACACTTTGTTTATATATAAAATAATGAAGCAAAGCATTCATCACAAACTTGTATCGTCCCATAATAAAATAAAGACACATACCATCTTGTCAAGTTTGACCAGCCTTGACTGAACTGACCCACCCATGCCCATTGTTTCCTTCATCCCAAACAGCCCCGTAAACGATTCGTACAGATTCCAAACATCTACGAGTGAACCAACCGAGCAACTACCATCGCTAATCACCATTGTCTGTCTAGCGTCTGTAGTTCGTCTACGCCATGACACAACCACCTGAAAAAAATAACACCACAAAGCACTTTAATAACTATTGTTGTCCAACACCATATAAAATAAAATAAATTAAGAAAACAACAATAATTCATGAAAGTTCTTATAAACGTGTAACATGAGAAAATTCCAAACTTGTTTGGTTATAGCAATAAACTACTCGTACACAAATAACAAACTCCCAATTTATAAATTGTAGATCAATAATACTAATTTTAGACTTTAATTAATGTATGTAAGTGGAGGGCAATTGAAATAAGAACACCAACCTGAGTTGTATTTGAACTTTTCAAACTATTTGAGAAACCGAAATCATCACCATCAGTCTCAAGCTCTACAAAATCGAAAACAAATTAAAATAAGAAAATAAAATTACAAAATTAACAAAACAACAATGGTACTATTTTGGACTTTATAAAGAATGAGGGGTAAAGATGTAGATTTACAAAATCTCACATAAACCTATACGTTTGAGGGGTAAAGATAACAACACCACAACATATGAACGGAAACAAAAAAAAACAAACTTGTTGCTTGCATAGGATCTACAACGAACTCTCAAGTTCCTTCGAGAAGTTTTTCAAGTAAAATGTACCATTAACCCGTAACGGGTAATTTTTGTAGATATACCGGTTATCACATGTAAACTTCACGGGTTGGGCCATTTAAACAGGTTAAATGAGTAGGCATATCTCATTATTGTATTTCTTAAGATGATAAGCACCCATGTAATACACAGGTTGAACAATGTAAACTTATAAGTTATAACTATGTATATAATATATATATATAAATGAAATCAAATAAAGAAAAAATTAAATTAAAATTTAAATATTACAGATAATATAATATAATCTAATCTTCCTCTACTAATAAACAAAAATCTTTTTGTACACGTGTCACTCTCTGGTGCCTCCTCCCTTTTAATAATAGTATATTACATATTAATTTTTATACATAAAATATAATATAATATTAATTATATAGTTAGAGATAAATGTATAAATTCAAATTTAATTAATAATTATCTATAACAAATATAAATGTAACAAAGAATATAATAAGTATAATATTATTTAATATAGTTAGAGATCAAACGTATAATTTCAAATTTAATTAATAGTAAATTACTTTTTGAGTCCCTATGTTTTAGTGGTTTTAACCACTTTAATTCAAAATCAAAAAGTTTAACGTCCTGAGTCTTTAACCGCTCATTCACACCCCCTGTAAAAAAATTCAAAAAACCTTTTGTAAGACCAAGTTCTCTAAGTTCTCACAACTTGTCGAAATTTTCATTTTACCCTAACCATATATATTTGTTAAGATAAAGTATATCATTTGGATATAAACAATAATTACTAATAAAGTATCAAATCACATGTACAAATACTTATAGTATATAACTTAGAAGATAAAATTACAAGCGGATTATCTAAATAAAGTATCAAATTATCTTTAAAGCGAACACTAAATGGTTTTTAAAAGACATATTTTTTTTTTGCTATTAAGTATATAACATTATATTTACTTAACCCGTGTAATACACGTGTTCAATATTTTCTTCCAATTTTAAATTTATGTTACTATCAATATGTTTTTATCTTAAAAAAATGGTCCAACTTCATAATAACATTGAGTTTTAAATATTAAACTTAATTTCAATTATATTACGCCACTAAAGACATTATCATCATGCTAAATAAAGACATTATAAAATATTATAAAAATTTTAATTTGAATATTTAAATGTCAACTACTAATTAAAAAAGTTGTTGTAGACGCTCAAATTTATAGTTTAAAAAACTTTAGTCCTACTTTTTTAAACGTATACTTTATTTTTAGTATGATTTTTTTTAATTTGTAATATTTTCTATATAATGATGATATTCGCATCTTGTCTCATGATCCATATATCTAAAAATAGTATTTATATCAAAGTACTTATTATATCATTAATATACATAGTGAAATTTAATTACAATTCATTTACCATAACCTCATAACTTATAATTATTTTTAAAAATACTTACAATTTTATGATCATTTTTATTTTTTATTTTTTAGTGTTACTTCTTTTTAACACACAATAAAATGGATTGTAGTATCTCAAAAGAGAAGTGGAAACTTAGAAAATTATTTTGAATAGCGAAAATATAACTGTTCTTTTGTTTTACTATTTTATCTAAATAAGTCATTTCATTAATAAGGATTATATACAAGTTTATAATTTACATTTTTTCGTCATTTAACCCGTGTAATACACGGGGTTATAAGCTAGTAATATATAACAAACTAATGCAAATAAAATAATGTAAAGGGAATAGCGAATCAAATCATATAAGATGACTTGGTTGGAGTTGCACATATAGATGTCAAAAACGTAAAAAGGAGAAAACGATTTGAAGAAATGGTCAAATCTCAAACCGGTTCTATTCAAAAGTTCTTGGCGTCTATAGTTAATGTTAAAGAACGTGTTAAAACCATTAGATAGTATTAACTGTGAAGAGTTGATCCAACAACTTGTTATCAAGAATGAAAGGAGAGCTTCACGAATCATTGGTTAGCTACTAGCTTATTACAGTATGTTATTCACTCATTCAAGTACTATGATTTTGTCATTTTGATAATTGCAATGTTTATTGCTATAACTTTTATCGTTGTTAAAAAAATAGTTTACATATCTTTTTCGTTAAGGCTTTAAAGGCATGTTTTTCCGGGTTCGAACATCGCACCTGAATTTTCTGGACCAACCCAGTTCAACCATACAACCATAATTACTAATTCTTATATTTTCGCATCATGACTACTTTTATATTTATTTTTCATAATCATTTTTTTCTATACAAACCAAACTATTAATGAAACCTTATATAACATAGGATGAAAACAAATACTTAATTAGTAAAATAACTTTTATAAAAAAAGAACTAAAAACCGTGTAAATATATATATAAATAAATGGTTTTAAAATTGAAGCATTCCAATTTTTATTTATAATTTTAACAATTGCTACATGTAGAATGTTTAAGACACTAAAAATAAATGTTGTCTACAACTTTTTTTTTTTTTTTTTTTTTTGAACCATAAAGCACTAATTCTTTTCATAACCTAGTTGAGCCGGCCTTTTCAATGACAAACAGAAACATGTGACTCAAAATACATCATTTTTATTCAAGCACACAAATAGGTACACAAATCACAAACATAAGGTACAACTATCAACTAGCTTTCTCAAGTTCGAATATCACAACTTATAAAAAAAACTTCACAAATATAAGAGTTCTCAAGTTCGAATGTCACAACTTATAAAAAACGATCACAAAACGCGACGTACAACCTTCAAAGCAAACCTCACGTTCACTTTGGAGACATGGACACAACTTTCACCCAAGCGGGCCTAGAAAGGATATCAGAAGCCCACGCGTTGACATGCGGCCGCGCGTCAAACAGACTCTTCACCTTCGTCCCAATCAAGATATGCAAGTACGGTAGGTGATGAAGATCCGCCAGTGTGAAGCTATCTCCGCCCAAATACTTGCTCTCCGTCAGCCGTTGTTCATACACATCAAGCACATCCTCCAGTTTCTTCTCCAAGTCAGCCACAACCGCCTCGTCAGTTGTCAGTCCAAACATCTGCTTAAAATACAGCTCCCAACCCAGCTTCGACGACGTTGGGTCAAACTTCTGAGCTTCCACTTCCATCCACATTGTCTGCATCGCCAATTTCTTCGGATCCTTAAGTACCAGATCCGTCCCCTTATCTGCGTAAGCCTCCGCTACGTACTTTGTAATCGCCCTTGATTCTGCAACAAATTACTAAATATTGAGCCCAAGAAACATAAACAAAAACTCAAACTGACACTAAAATGTAATATGTTATTACCGAATAGCTTGAAATCACCATCCTCAAACACTGGAACTTGACCAAATGGCTGCATAATATTCATATCACATATATATAACATATAAAATTCTGAAAATTCCAAGCAAACATTAATTACTAAAATCTAAGTGATAGGGATTACTGTACGTTGAGAGCTAGGAACTGAGGTGTCTTCTGTTCACGAGTGGCAAAATCGACAGGAACGAACTCGAAGTCGAGATCTTTCTCAAAGAGTGCTGCCATAGCACGTAACACTGGGGGTGAACGTAAGATCCCGTGCAATTTGATCGCCATTAGTTGTAATAATTCAAGGAAATGATTGTGTGTACATATATAGTAGGCAGTTTTTGGCCTTTGCAATTATGTGTGTAAATACCAATGTTTTGAAGTTATCAAACCGGCCATCCGATGTATTCGAAAAATCAAAATAACCAAGAGTAACAGAATCCAACAAAACTAAGTTTAAATTAAATATCTATCACACCAACTATATTTTGTTTTATCAAGTGACCCAAGTTTGATACCGGCCACCATGTTTAGTTTTGGCAGCGTCGTCTGGTGATGTTGGGAGACTAGGCGAGTAGGCGGCGATCGCCAGTTCAATCCTTGAACTGAGCGGGTTTTCCCTGGTTCGAAGACGAGTGTTTCCCAATGTAATGAATTTCACCAGCATCCATTTGGAAGATTTGTTGGCTGTTAAAAAACAATTTCCATCAATTATTAATGTTGTTTAGTCACGTTGTAGGACATGACCATACACAAATTGTCATCGCTCCAATGCAAGTTATTTTACAAATTATCCAAGTGATATCCTTCTCAACCTACAAATAGCTATTTTTAAGAATTTCTTTTATGTATAAGGCTAACTGACAAAGATTATGATTATTGAATAGTTACACACATATACCAAACATTCCATATATCCAACCAACAATTAGATCTTATCACCTTAAATCCATCATTATTCAACATGGCTAATTAAATCGGATTTTAGGGTACAATACAACTCTCAATATCAAACAAAACCTTCACTTCGAAGCATGGAAACAATTTTCACCCAAGCAGGCCTGGAAAGAATATCAGCAGCCCACTCGCTCACATGCGGCCGCGCGTCAAACAGCTTCTTCACCTTCGTCATCATAAGATAATGCACATTCGGCACGTGGTGGAGATCCGCCAGCGTGAAGCTATCTCCGCCCAAATACTTGCTCTCCGTCAGCCGTTTTTCATACACGTCAAGCACACTCTCCAGCTTGGGCTCGAACTCCGCCAATAACGCCTCATCAGCTTCCCGCCCGCAATGCAACACATTGATATATAACTCAATCACCAGTCTATGAGACGGTAAATTGAATTGATGAGCTTCTACTTCCATCCACACCGACTGAATCGCCATCTTTTTCGGATCATTCATCATCAGATCCGTTCCTTTATCCGCGTAAGCGCGTGCTACGTATTGCGTTATCGCCCTTGATTCTGTGAAAAGTATGCAAATGTTGAAACCCTAAAAACCCTACTTTGAATTAAAACGTTACAGGTGCTAGGGTTTTATTACCGAATATTGTGATGTCTGTCGGAAATGAGAAACATAGATAATGTAGGGGGCTAATGTGTAAAGTGGTGTCCTATATAAACACCATTCTTGTAACCCTAATAGCTTGAACAATACAATTTTTCAATACAATTCCAACCCATTACACTGTCTATTCTCTATACCTGTTAACATGGTATCAGAGCAGGTTTCCGATTCGTAAAACCGATTCGCTTATCTCCTACAATCGATCTTCGCTTGGAAATCAAAATCAATTTTTACTTATCCTAGCCTATTCAAACTCAAACCTGAAAAACCGAAATCAATTCTCAATTTGTCGTGTTCAACCGCAAATCAGTTCAATTGGTACACCACTTCCGGCGAAACTAGCAAAACCATCGGTCCAATCATTGTTCGATCACACCTGTTGTTCCAATTAATTGTTGAGCAAAATCATTGTTCCAATCATTGGTCCAATCAAAAAATTCGTTCAGCCGTTTTTTTTTCTTTGGTCCAATCAATTTCAACCGACAAATCATTGGTCCAATCATTTTCAATTTTGAAATTAGTTCAATTGATTTACCTTCCTTTTCAACCGTACCAACCTTTTTTGTTCCAACTTTTTTTTATAATTACGCTGCCGACAACCAATCCCGACCAATTTCGCTGCTTCTATTTCGCTATTTGATAATTTCGCTATTCGCAAAGGATCAATTCGCTTGCTGTTAGATATTCGCTATTTCGTTGTCGGTAGCGAATTTGCGGGCTTTCAAATCTTGAACGCGAGTTCAAGTAACCGGTGTATTTAATAAATTCGCCGGTAAAATACCTTCGCTACCTAGCGACGATATTCCGAACGAAAATCTTGAACGCGAGTTCAAGTATCCAGCGAAATTAATAAATTCGCTGGCTTGGTTGGTTACTTAATAACAGTGCCGGGACAACGTTACAAAAAAAAAAAAAAAATGGAAATCAATCATGAAAAAAACAATTCATGGATATTCGATTCTGGTGCCACCGACACCATGACGTTTGAACCATTAGACATATGTTCAATGACCCAACCTAAAAAAACTCAGATCCATACAGCAAACAACGGAATGATGCAAGTGAAAGGAGGAGGAGTAATTGAAATTTCACCAACTATGAAATTACCAAATTGTCTCTATGTTCCGTCATTATCACACAAATTGCTCTCAATTAGTCATATTACCAAAGAATTGAATTGCACAGTACTAATGCATCCTACTTTCTGCATCCTACAGGATATCAGGACGGGTGTGATTATTGGACGTGGTACTGAGCGCCACGGATTGTACTACGTGGATGAAGTGGCTCAACAGGGTACTGTGATGTTGGCTCATGGAACTGAAAACCGGGAAGCCTGGCTATGGCATAGACGTTTGGGACACCCATCCCATGGTTATTCGCACCTTTTGTTTCCAAAACTCTTCCCTTCAAATGGAAAAATAGATTGTGAAGCCTGTCTTCGCGCTAAAAGCCATCGACAACCATTCAAACCTAGCAATACGAAAGTTGCTTCACCCTTTTCACTAATCCATTCTGACGTGTGGGGTCCTGCTCCTGTGATGGGGGGCAGGGTCTTCGGTACTTTATACTATTCGTGGATGATTGCACTCGCATGACATGGGTATATTTTTTGAAAAACAAAGCCGAAGTTTACGAAAAATTTATCACGTTTTATGCTATGATTCAAACTCAATTCCAAACCCAAATCAAAATCCTTCGATCTGACAATGGGGGGGGGGGGGAATTTGTCAATACCCCCATGAAACAATTCTTTAAAACCAAAGGATTAATCCATCAAACCTCTTGTGCTCATACCCCCGAACAAAACGGTGTTTCTGAACGGAAAAACCGTATTATTCTTGAAATGACACGTGCCCTTTTGATCGAATCTCAGGTCCCTAAATCTTTCTGGCCGGAGGCAGTTGCAACCTCCGTGTATCTGCTGAATCGGCTTCCCACGAAAGCTCTTAAATTTAAGACTCCCTTAGATTGTCTGTCTAAGTCTGCCAGTATTCCTCATCCTCTTACACTTGAACCTCGAATCTTCGGGTGTACCGCATTTGTTCATATACCCAAAACCAATCGAAACAAGCTTGGCCCATGTGCTGAAAAATGTGTATTTGTCGGCTATGGGATCGATCAAATAGGTTACCGATGTTATAATCCAACAACTCGTCAAATGTTCACCACAATGAATGTTGACTTTCTTGAAACAAAATACTTTTATAACACCCAACTCAGTGGTCAGGGGGAGAATGACAGTATAGACACTCTGAGCTGGTTAACCCAAATTTCCTCATCTGAAGAAGTCACAACAGAAAACTATCACAGTACTGCGAGTCCTTCAAACACAGACACACAATCCGAGGAGCACAGTACCACTGAAGAAAGTCCATCCAACGTGATGCCTGAGGTAAGAAATACTAAGAACCCTGAGTGTTCTACGTCTTATAACTATGAGACAACAGGGGAACACATAGAACCGACAACTACAGAACATGTTGATCCAGTTGTTGAACAGGTTGAACCAGTTGTTGAACAGGTTGAACCAGTTGTTGAACCAGTTGCAGCAGAGACTACTGGAAGATACTCGCTCCCACCTAGAGCCAATAGAGGGGTTCCTCCAAAACGGTACTCCCCAGAGAGGGAGACCAGAAATTCAAGATATCCTGTAGCTAATATGGTCAACGGGAACTTATCTAACAGTGTGAAGGCATTTGTTACTTCTCTATACACTGAACAAATACCTAATTCCGTAAAGGAAGCTCAAGGTAAGAAGAACTGGGAAGAAGCAATGGAAGTGGAGATGCGTGCTCTTATGAAAAACAACACATGGGAGAAGTGCATTCTTCCTAAAGGAAAGAAAACAGTTGGATGCCGGTGGGTGTATTCGATTAAATATAAACCAGATGGCTCTATTGGAAGATACAAAGCCCGACTTGTAGCCAAAGGGTACACTCAGACGTATGGGATTGATTACTCTGAGACATTTTCTCCGGTTGCAAAAATGGATACCATAAGAGTTCTCTTTTCCGTGGCAGCTAATAAAAATTGGCCCCTTCATCAATTTGATGTTACAAATGCATTTCTACATGGAGACCTAACTGAAGAAGTTTACATGGAAGCACCTCCAGGTTTTTCAGGGGGTTTTAAAGATGGGGAAGTTTGTAGGTTGAAGAAATCTCTATACGGGCTAAAACAGTCTCCTCGGGCATGGTTTGGAAAGTTCACCTTGGCCATGAAAGAATATGGGTATCATCAAAGCAACGCTGATCATACCTTGTTCCTCAAAAGGAGGAACGGCCTCGTAACTTGCTTGATCATATATGTGGACGACATGATTATCACCGGAGATGATGTAGAAGAAATAGCACAGCTGAAGAGAAATTTGTTTTCAAAGTTTGAAATGAAAGACCTTGGGAATCTCAAGTATTTCCTTGGAATAGAAGTTCTCAGGTCTAAACGGGGGATTTTCATCTGCCAAAAGAAGTATGTTCTTGATCTCTTGGCGGAAACTGGGTTGATTGATTGTAAACCAACAGATACACCAATGGTGGTGAACCACAATCTTCACATGGAACTCGATGGAGAGCTCGCAGACAGAGAAAGATATCGACGGCTCGTGGGCAAGTTAATTTATCTCTCCCATACTCGTCCTGATATAGCTTATGCTGTTGGAGTGGTAAGTCAGTTTATGCACCAACCGCAAGTTGCCCACATGGAAGCTGCTCAGAGAATTTTAAGATATCTCAAGGGAACGGCAGGCCATGGAGTGTTGTTCAAAACAAATGGACATCTAAATGTTGAACTCTACACTGACGCAGACTGGGCAGGGGATAAGGGAAACCGAAGATCAACATCAGGATATTTTTCCTTGGTTGGTGGGAACCTCGTTACCTGGAGGAGTAAGAAACAGAAAGTAGTTGCTCTGTCGAGCGCAGAAGCGGAATTTAGAGGTATAGCTCGAGGGTTAAGCGAAGTTCTGTGGATCAGGAAGCTGCTAGAAAACATTGGTTTTTCCCAAAAGGCTCCTAGTAAAGTCATGTGTGACAATACAGCTGCAATACAAATCTCAGAAAACCCAGTTCAACATGATCGAACAAAACACGTGGAGGTAGATCGACATTTCATCAAAGAAAAGTTGGAAGCAAGAATCATAGAACTCCCTCATGTTTCGTCGAAAGATCAACTCGCAGATATACTCACAAAGGCAGTCAACGGAAACGCGTTTAGTAGCTGTTTGAGCAAGTTGAGTATTGGTGACCCCACTACTCAACTTGAGGGGGAGTGTCGGAAATGAGAAACATAGATAGTGTAGGGGGCTAATGTGTAAAGTGGTGTCCTATATAAACACCATTCTTGTAACCCTAATAGCTTGAACAATACAATTTTTCAATACAATCCCAACCCATTACACTGTCTATTCTCTATACCTGTTAACAATGTCACCGTCCTCTAGCACAGGAACTTGACCGAACGGCTACATTAGTAAACATTAGAGATAAAAAACAGATCGATTAAAAAGTTAGATTGTAGGGACTATGCTTACGTTGCGTGAGAGGAATTGAGGAGTTTTGTGTTCTCTGTCGGCCATATGCACCTTTACGAATTCGACGTCTAAATCTTTCTCGTAGAGGCTGACGAGAGCGCGAAATGTGGCGTTTGAAGGGACGAAACCGTATAATTTAAGAGCCATTGTTGCCGATAGTAGCTGGTAAATTGAAAGATGATGTCGCAGAAGTAGATGATCTTGGATTGAAGAGTGGAGAACAAGTGATACAGGGGGTGTTTGGTATTGTACTATTGTGTGAGTGTTCAAAAAGTCCTTTGAATTGATTGGGATACAATAAATGATATTGATTATTGATAGAGAAAGTCTGTAAATGGAGGAAGAGTTTTGTATTTACCTTTATGGCTTTATTAACGTATCATGATTATTGATGGAGAAAGTCTTTGAATGGAGGGAGAGTTTTGTATTTACCTTTGTTGGATCTATTTACACACCCATCCTTTCTATTTAGACACTCTTCAAACCCTAGATGTCTTGTATAGACCTATACAGGGCGTTTAGGTACTGAATTCAAGAGAGTCTGAGTGGGATGTCAAGCACAAAGTTAAAGAAACCTAAACGTCTCGTATAGGCCTATACAAGGCGTCTAGGAATTGGGTGTTTTTTTTTTGTTGTTGAAAGAATGGGTCTTTTGATGGGGTAATTTAATGGGTTCTGGAGGTGATTTTTCTTTAGTGAAAAATTTTGTTTCTTTTTAAATTATTTTTTATATAATAAAAAATTTTACCGTTTTCAAGATCGGCTCTTTAAATATATTCTATCGTTTAAATATTATATTGTTTTTAACATTTTATATTTTTAAATATTATCCTACCATAAAATATTATCTCGTTTAAATATTATTTAACATTTTGAAAACTATATTGTGTCCGTATTAAATTCTCAACATATATTGTTTCCGTATTATATCAATTTAAGACAAACAATCATTAAGTAACCGAATAACTGAAAACAAACTTAAATATGACATATATAAAATAAGTTTATACATCCATAACAAAAATAAAAACTACAATTGAACACTAAATACCAAAATATATCCACGCAGCTGGTCTATGCCTCCGGAAACGAGTCCGAGTCCGAATCTGGATCTGGTTGTTGTGGCTACTGTTGCTGATGTGGTGCTCGAGGTGATGGGAGCGGTATGGGGGGTAACCCCCCTCTCTCTCGCCTATCATGCGCCTCCCGAACCAACCAACCTATCAAATCGTTTAACCTGTCAAGCTCGGCTCGTACCTGCGGATCTGCTGCAGCTCTCGGGGCATGACCTGGAATAACGTGTCGTGGAAACTGGAGCGCCCTGGGAGGTGATGCTGGTTGTGGCATCCCTGGTCCATCTAAATTCACCAGAGGGTCCTGCACGACCGCTGCAGCAGGATCTGGCGGAGGATAGACTAGATCGAACTACTCTGGTAGGTCCCGCAGTTTCCATAAGAGACCTATGCAGGTTTTAAACCACTTGCCGAGGACGTCGAACCTCTTAATCAGTCACATCCCCCCCCCACCCACAACGTCTAAATCAAGAAGCACTAACTTCCGAGGTTCGCTCTTCGCATTTGAAGAGTGAACTGAGCTCTCTTTGTGAGCTAAAGAATGTAGTTTCGTATGGGACTTTGAGCGAGTAGCACTAAACTCTTTATAATTTTCCATGTAAATATTTACGGCCTTGCCGACCGCTGCATTGATCATGGCCTGTAGATCAGCACCACTGATATTTATGTTTGTAGCGTCATTTATATTTACATTTGCATCATTGTTTCTATTTGAAGTACTGTTGTGTGCTTCGTCGGAATCCACCATTTTGAAGCTTTAGTGCTAAACACCAAAAACAACTACTTAGTTGCAATAGATGAATCATCGTATTTGACGATTAACAACCCATGGTATCATTATCCATATCGGCTCTTATGTTTTAACATTCTTATTGTATGTTATTTAAAAATACATCGATTATATTTAGCCTAGGTCACAAAAGGACCATCAATGGCATTTGAGGTTTGGACCGAGTCCGTTACCTTTTAGACAGGGATCACAATGTCACAACTGTTTTTGTCAAACTGACAATTATGAGTAGCTCAAAGGCTTGCCTCAAAGGACTTTTAAGATATGGCACAGGGGCCCGTCACGAAAGACATATAGATATAGCACATAGCGTTGTCACAAAGGACATTAAGAGGTTGGCACAAAAGGCCGTCTCAAAAGACATTACATATGGCACATAGGCCTGTCACGAAGGATATAAAATGATATGGCATAAAGCCTAGTCATGAAGGACATAAATAATCATATGGCACGGAGGCCTTGTCGCAAAGGACACATAGGTATGGCCCAAAGGCCTCGTCATAAGGACATTATAAAATATGGCACAAAAGGCCTTTCACAGAGGACATTAAGAGATATGGCACAAAGGCCTTGTCACGAAGGACAATTGAATATGGCACAAATGCCTTGTCATTTTAACATTACATTGAATGTTACAACATTATAATAATCTAATTTGATGATATTGACAGGGAGTCATAGACCACAACTATCATCGCCTTGAAAGACGATTTATTTTGGCCCAAAGGCAAATCAATTGACATCACTAATGGATGTTTATATATATAATCATCGTATTTGATGATATTATTCACAATCACATTGATATTATAGACTATAAGGCTTGGGCATAGCCCACCACCTTGGTCAGTGAACCATAACGGTCACAACTGTCATTGTCTTATTGGACAACATATATAGCCCGTAGGCACTTCATCACTAAGGATGTTAAATATGATCATCTTTTCGATGATATTAGTCATGATCACATTGATCATATAGACTATGAGGCTTGGACGTAGTCCAAATACCTTGACGGCTGGTGTGGTTTCTCAAGTCACACTGCCACGAGTGTTAACATTACTTGAATGTTAACATAGAATAATTGTCTTAATGGTTACACAATATAACCATGGTGTCTTGACCATATAGGTTTGGAGGCTTGAACATACTCCACCACCCCTGGATAGAAAGGGTATCTCCCTTAACTATCATAGCAGAAGGAATAATTATCCTTAACTACCAAAGATTTTGGCCATATAATGTGAACTTGCCACTTGGCAGGGGTAACCATTAAGAAGATCTTTTGGAATTATTTTGCAGATCGATTAAAGTTCGAATTAAATTCTAGACAATCGCTTGAACATAGGATGTAATGAATACATATATAAAAATCCCAAAATTTTCCATAATTCATTAGGAAATTACAATAGTGCCTTAATCAGGATTTTTAGTAACTAATTTGTCCACATAGGGACTTTAAAGCAACTCAAGTCCATGCAGGGACCAAAAGGAAAATATAAGTCCGTATAGGGACTATAAGATATGTCCACATTGGGATTATTATGATATATCATGTCCACGAAGGGACTTTATTAAACAATTGTCCTCAAAGGGACTTTAAGTCGAAAGACACGTCCACATTGGGACTATTAATGAAACAATATGTCCTCGAAGGGACTATAATGAAATATCATGTCCACAAAAGACTTTAATGAAATAACATATCCATGAAAGGACAATAGTGAAGTATAATGTCCACGAAGGGATTATTTTGAAAGGTAATGTCCATGAATGGACTATATTGAAATATAATGTCCACGAAGGGACTACGATAGACAAACGTCTATACAAGGTCTTATCAGAAGAGGTAGGTCCACACAGGGACTATGATGAAATAATATATCCACAAAGGACTACAATAAGCAAATGCCCATACATGGACATAAAGGAAAATTAAATACAATGAAAGAAGGATTTTTCTAATGCCTTCCTTGCTTCATTCCAATTGTTTCTCTTCTTTATTTACCGCGCACGGTAGGGACACTGAAGACCTCAATGAATAAAGTAAGTATTCCAATTCAGGATCTGTTGTAGAAGTAGAATCCAATGATTTTATGGTTAAAGAATAATTATGGATCACGGATTGGGTTATGACTGATATCATCCAAGTCTGGGATTCCAAAACTTGGAGGTAAGAAATAGGGATCATTAACATCAACTGGTATTATTTTCAATATGAGAACCTCAGGGACCTCTTGGTATGGACTCCACTGGTACAGACTTCAAAATCTGAGCCTTAGGGACCTCCGGTATGAACTCCGAAGTCTGGTTAAAAGTTTCAATAGGTTTGGTTTTGGGAATAGGTCCATATAGGTCTTCCTCCAAACCGGTCGCACGCGTATCCTAGTCGTGATACGAAGCTTGGCAATCCTTGGCTTCAAACTTGGAGAATTTTCCATCAAGGGCTTCTTTGCTTGGCGACATATTCAAAACACATAAAATCGAAAACAATGTTTACTTAATAGGGATGAGAACATTCCTATGTCAAGTCTAGACTCAGAAGGTCTAAGGATTATGCTATTGTGTCATTTGAGATTAAACACTAAAGGCTAGTGTTTATTTCACTCAAACGTTGGCTCTGATACCAACCTGTCACACCCCGATATTTACAGCTCAGCCCGGTGGGCCTGGTGGGGAGTATCATGACATAAGATTGGTATCGTCATAGTCAAACATACACAGAATAGCACAATGGAAGTCTTTGGAATATAGAATATTATTACAACTCAATTGTCTGGAAATTCCAAAGTGATAAATACAGACAAGCTTGTAATAATAATCCACAAGCGGATCATTAAATACAAAAGAAGTTTATCAGACTAATGGCTTATGCGAAAGAGTTGCAAATTCATCGTCTAACAATTCCAAGCAGCTTCCAGCCTATTTACGTATTTGCACCTGTCACTTAACCTTTTGAAAATACGTCAGTTTTCACTGGTAAATACAATCAACCGACACATTTTGAAAACATTTTCAAAAATTGATTTAGGTGCACAAGGCACGAAAAATCTTTTGTACTTGGGACAAACTATATCTCATGTTATCAGTTTTACATACTTGCTCTACATACGGGGCCCGGAAACTATGCCGGTTCATGATTAACCGACACACCACTTATCCCTTTTCGGGAAACCCATATTTGGGTATCAAAATTTATAACTTGTTCCCTTTTTGGGGAATAATAAACCATAACGGATCTGTCAGGTGTATGCCTACACCCCGTGCTTAGGTCGTAGCCACTTACAATTAAATGAGTCAAGGATATCCAGGACACCGTCACATTAACCCCCAATGTTTCAGTCAAGCAATACGAATTAAAATGGATTATTTGGATTTCCCGACACATTGGTCTTCGAATCCCATACCCGACCATGCGGTAAATATTTTACCGTAACCTAAGCCCGTATAAGGGAAAACAGGTTAAGAGTATTTAGCTGAGCTAGCTCCTGTCTTAAATTACAAGATTTATAATAACTCAGCCGTATTCAATTAAGTAAGCGTAGGTACAATTTACCGGAAGGCTCTATCTGGAATGATGGTATAAATAACCAATTAGAATGCTAACGGGTCTTATTTAAGTGTAGACTTAGACCGGCTAGCTTAAAGTATTAGAAACGGTACGATACGCTTGATTAAGCGATGACCATAATGGAATGGAATGTAATTTATACTCAATAAGTATGAAGACTTGTATAATATGGGTAAATTAAATACATTCAGGATTTTGAAGTGAAAATGATAAGGTTAAGCCCGTTTCGGTAAACTTACATAAACTAGTTACGTAAGTCTAACCGTACGCGTAAAAGCGATAACGAGTAACCAGATGAGTTATGAACAAGTTCCATATGCCAATATACTTTAAACAAGTTATAATATCAGTAAGATATCAACTTGTATGTCCGTTAAGGTTTTAAAATCAAACTATGTCACATAAGGGCGTTTTGGTCATTTAGCGACGTTATAAAAGGAACTTGCGTAAAATCTGATGTTACAACCATAAACATTCTGTGAAAACACTTTATTTATGATATAATATCAGTAGGATATCAAACATATGTGCGTTTTATACTTTAAGACCAAACTATGCTCCATAGGGGCATTTTGGTAATTTCACACATAGTTTTGAAAGCTAATTTGGGAATCTGAGTTTATATCATATACCTACTGTAAAATATTTAAAATGATTTATAAAATCAGTAGGTAACAAGTCTTGGTTGGTAGTTATGGTTTAAAACCATACTACGCACCGATACGACGTTAAAATTGTTAAATGACGGTATGTGCGATGTTTAAGGAAAACAGATGTTATGACCAGGTTTATAAGATCCAAATATGTTAATTAATATAACATATCAGTGGTCAAAAGGTTTTGTATGATTATTATTCTTTAAAATCATTTTAGGTGCAAAAAGGGCATTATCGTCATTTAAGGACATAATTCAAGAGTGTATGCATAAAATCAGTTTATGAACTTAATAGATATCCCAAAAAAATCCTAATTATGATATTACATCAGTAGACAATGAGTTTGGTATGAGAAATTATGCTTAAAACCGATCTACGCGCCTAAAGGGCATTTTGGTCAATTTAAAGCATAATTCACGACATTATATGCAAACTCAGTTTATGATCAGACTTATAACAACAAAATATCTTATGCATGTTAACATATCACTACTTAAGTTGTTTGCAAGCTTATTGGTGTCAAAAACCTTATTTTTTTTGCTAAAAAGGGCATAATGGTCAAAGTATGGCATATTAACGGAACATGCGCAAAAACTCAGATTTCTAGTATGATCGTGTAATATAACCTTATAGGGTTATGCTACATTATATTACGATCATAACGGAACCTAAAATCAGTAGCAAACTAATTTAACTCAGTTTATAACCAAAAGTCAACGCAAAAGTCAAACTTCACGACTCTCGGTTGCGAACCGACCCTAAACTGGAATTGAAGAGCCGAACATGTTTACACATCTTCTAATAATTATTACTATGTTGTTTAAGTGATAAAACATATTTTAGAACACCTTTAAACTCATATCGCAATTATTTCAAAAACTGACACGTTGACTTTTAAAACATTAATTCGTTGACTCGTCAATTGACCAAGCAAACGTGATTCTTAGGATGTACCCTTTTGAGGGATTAACACCTACCTAATTACGATCACGTAGCCATGTTCGTTGCGAACAATGGCTTGACCTTTTAAGTTCTAACTGAAAGTCAATGCGTTTATCGTAAACGCTTGACTTTTCGGCTTTAAAAGCCTAATAAACAAACTAGTCACGAAGGGAACACTTACAAATGGTCCTAGGGACTGAAATAAACTTAAAGGAAGTTCCCAATTGGCCAGGACCCTCCAGAATTGAGAGATAGGAAGAAAGAATGAAAAGGTGCAAGTTGTTCAAATGAGTTTCAAGCCTATTTATAGTTTTTGTGACTAAACAAGATCTTGCCAAGTGTTTAGGGTTATCTTAAGATCATTACATGTGTTATGGCAGGTGTTTTAGAAACAATTAACAGCCCATGGATTGCTCAAATGGTTTAGAAGTTTTTGTATGGAGAACAAGCAATGAAATAAAAAAAAAAAAAAAAGGGTTAATGGATTTAAACACCCCCAACTATGGCCATTTGGCCGCTGGCACTCTCAACTTTGATTTTGGCTCACACCACTCCCAACTTAACACTTTGGGTGATGTGTCACCCCGTCGTTAACCAGGCACTAACCACGTTAGTTTTATTATCCCATGTGGCATGATGATGTGTACTCTTATTATCTTTTAAAAAGTTGATTTAAATAAAATATAGATTTAAATTAAAAAGAAATCTGATATTATAAACCCCTCTCAACTCACCCCCTCTCTCTCTAACACCACCACCACCTCCACCCTCTGCTCACCACCGCCACCATCAAATCCACCACCACCTTCTCCCCCTTCTCACCACTGCTACAAACCCTAAACAAAATCATCAACAACATATTAATTGTTGAAACTGTTGTTGATTCAAAACTTCAGAACTGGAACTTCAGAATCATATCTGGACCTTCAGATCGGTAGCCGAAATATTGCCTAGCAAAGTATTAAAAAAGATGAAGGCTCCCCGACGACGTGCCGGTGATTAGTCTGGAATAACTTATTGAAGCTTATGGTTTCTCGTTCGTGTTTCCTTCTCGATTTGGTGTGATGACAACCCAATGTAAAAAAAGAGCCCAATTTCATCCTCCAAGAATCTAGACCTGACTGCTCATTGTCGCATGGACGGTATTTCAACTTCACTCCTCTTTTCTACTTCATTTTAGATCCTTTTCTGTGGAAAACTCAAAGAATGCCTGAAACTAAAACAAGATAAAATTATTAAGTTAGCTTTGCTGCTAATCTCATTGTTTTACATTTACAATGAAAAAAAGAAAGAAAGAAGCTAAACAATTCAAGGAAAATTACCTGTCCATTGCTTTATCCCTCTTTTACAATGAACGGAACACCCACTGTCTGCCAAAATGCTCAAAATTGCAATCAGAATATTTAATCTCTTTCTATTCAATTGCTCTGCGTCTGTGAAACCTGCTATTAATGACCGATCGATGGAACATAATGAACTTCATAACTTAGATCTGGAACTTCAGATCGCTCGAGTGTTATATGGACACGCTGTTGATCACGATGAGTGGTTCAATTTAATGATTTGGGGATTGATTTATGTTTTATAGGTGGGTGGGTGTGGTGGTGATGTAGAGCTGCAGCGGTGGTGGTTGGTGTGGTTGTGAAGGTGGAGCTGTGATGGGTGATGTGGTGGTGACGGTGGGTGCAACGGTTTTGGTGATGAAGGTGATGAAGGTGGAGGCGCTATGGTGGGTTGTGTGGTAGTTTGGGTTGCAACTTGAGAGATAGGAAGCATATGATAGAGAGAGAGGGGGGGATGTTTAAGTATAAAGGAGAGAAAAGATTTATATATTATTTATTTAATTTTATTTTACTTCAGTTCCACGTCACCTTGCCACCTCATAAAAAACAAACCATGTCATCAAAAATTGAACACGTAAGCAAAAAAGAACTAACGTGGTTAGTGCCTAGTTAACGACAGGGTGACACAGCACCCAAAGTGTTAAGTTGGGAGTGATGTGAGCCAAAGTCAAAGTTGAGAGTGCTAGCGGCCAAATGGCCATAGTTGGGGGTGTTTAAATCCATTACATGTGTTATGGCAGGTGTTTTAGAAATAATTAACAGCCCATGGATTGCTCAAATGGTTTAGAAGTTTTTGTGTGGAGAACAAGCAATGAAATAAAACAAAAAATAAAATTATAGTTGCTGCTATTACTACTATGGCAGACCGCGAAGGCGCAGCCCAGTGGGCTCGCGGCCCGCGAGGCAATCCGGCCCAGCTTCAAATGTTTGTTGTTTTGGCAGTTATGGTCCCTTGAACTTTTAGTCACTATTTAACTTTCAAGTTTTGTCATTTTTGGCACATTATCACTAATCTTTTTAAGTAAAATTAATATACGGCATATATGCTCATTGTGGCCAATACTAGGCACACCCGGGAGTACGATCGAGCATCACGGAGTTCCCGGTTCGTTTAAAAGGTCACTCAAAGGTGTAGATTTACACGTTAACGCTTTTAGTCCTTTTAACGCACAAACTTGTGCGTATTATCGTTTAATGGCATCGAAGCCTCCCGAGAGTATGATTGATCATCATGATGCTCCGGGTTCGTTAAAAGATCACTCAGAGGTAAGAATTAACATGTTGACGCTTTTAACCCTTCGATGCACAACTTTTGAATTTATCGTGAACGGTTTCGTCTATCTTACAAGTGACTCAATAAGAGAGTACGAACACTGTGCAAGGTTACTCAGAGGCTTAGTTTAAGCATGTTGACACTTTTAGTCCCTCCACATTCAAGTTTTAAATTTTGACAAAATTAGTCCCTCATAGTCAACATTTGACTTCATTAGGGTTTAGTACACGTGTCAACACATCATTGAACACGATTTTACGAGGTGTTACACCAACGCTAAATCATCTTCCTCCCACATCAACAGATCCTTTCAGTTTGTTTTTTCAATTTGCATCGCATCTTCATTCAGAGGCTATGTCGTTCGGTTCATCTTCAATAACGAAGATAATGTGTGTACGAAGCCCTAACTGTTTTTCTTCTTTTAACCTTTCAGATTTACAGCCAAATTGGTCAAATCGAAAGGTTCGTCTATGTGATTTTGATGAAATTAATCTAAAGAAGACTTTGATTGTGATGAAATTAATCTTCTAGAAAGGGAAATCAATAGCCACCTTCGCCAGCTTCTACCAAACGAATTCTGGTTGAAACAAGGGCCACGGTTTACATCGTAGCAATGGTACCGATCAATTGCAAGTTAATTCAAGGTAACAACCCTAACTTGTAATTCGGTAGTTATCATTGTTATTAAACCACTGGTAGTAGAATATAATACAGTATGTTCCATTAATACTTTCTAATTGACAGGTTGTGTGAACCAGTCGTACCTTATGCTTCTTTGTCAATTTTCAAATAAGCAATATACTATGATAGCAAAAAAAAAGTCGATAACTATATTTTTAAAGTATTCTTTTATTGATTAATAACATAGGAGTTGTAGAATTCTTCTGCATTTTTGTGTGATTCTTTCTCTATAATTTCATATTTTAAATGAAATACTCTACAAACAGCTATTGAGAGAATCTGAACAACTTATTTTATATTTAGAATATAGCTTGTAAGGAAGTTTGTACATAATTCCATATGGTGTATCCATATACTTCTAATAAATTATTTCTATAGTACCCCGCGAGCCCTATCCCTAGCATGTTTACAAACACATCTTATTGAATTAATCACAATGTATTCAAATGATATTTTTTTCATTAGATATATGGAATTGTGATTTATAACTTGCCCCAACAAAATGACATTTATATATTATTAATTTAAAACATTGTAGTGCATTACTGGTTGTACCTACTACATAGTGTTATAAATATGGAAAGTAAGGCTTAGGTTTTGACGTGTGTCCTTATACGTGTCCTCTGCTTCACCTGTTTTGCTTTACCATGGGTTTAGGTTTTTAATTTTGGTTCTTCTTCACCCACAATTTTATACAGATGTGCCAGAAAGAAATCGGTGTTATCTTCTACAATGGTTCTGAAGTCGATGATGGTTCAAGATCGGGAGGTGGTTGCAAAGATCAGGGTAAGTGTCGGTATCCGCTACAGAAATCTGGAAATAATCACTTCTTTTGAGAAAGTTCATCAAGATCTAAAGTTCCAACACAACAATCTGCTCCTTAATCGCAACGGGGTACATCTCTTTTGGCTTTTTCTTTCACAAAATAAACTTAGTAACTTATAACTTCTTATATAACATAATAACATATAAATGCAGTGGTGGTGGTGGTGGACCTAGAATCATGGCGGCACTGGTCCAATCGCCGGTGATGGAATGAGTAGTTGGTCGGCCCTTATGGTCTCAAGCATCATGAAAAATTTTTGCAACATGTGATTCAGGTTTGATTATAAATATATTAGCTTGAATGAGGGATTTGAGATGGGTATGAGATTATGAACAATATGAATTAATGTTTACAAGATTTTTGCCCAGATAAACATTTAGTAACTTATATGTTATAAGATACACTTTGTCTGACTTTCGACCTGATTCCTTTCAAGTTATTACTATTATTTATTGTACATGTTTGAGAAGAAAACATAACTTAAATCAACCCATTTATAAGAAACTGATCAACATTTCCACTACTAATTGGAGTTGCTATAAAATGTATGCTTATTAATTATTATATATGCATGTACATTTTACATTAAAGGGTCAGAATCACTACCTCTAGCTACTAGCATTACCAAGCTAAATTTTGACAGATTCAGAAGGAATACGGGTGAGTGGAGTATGAACTTGGGGCGCCGGCTAGAGCCTATCCAAAATGGGCCGCTAAGATGGTTGTGGGTATAGGAACCGGTGTCCTAAGGATCATGAGCAAGCAAGACGTTTCCCCTTATCTCATTGTAAGTCGATCTTGCATGTCCATGTTTCTTTTGTCATTCAATTCATCATTGTGTATTTTGTTTCAGCAACTTGATGAAATAATAAATAGATAGTTTATGATTAAAAAAAAGCATTTGTCGATGTCATAAATAGTTACACAGGTTTCTTTTCAATCAATTTGTGTTTATTTAGGGTTTATTTGGATCTGTACTGCTTCTTTTGATGTTGAATTGCAGTAATCTTCATTTAACTGTCTCATCAGTGCCCGAAGCTGTTGACCCCTACATCGATGTTGCAGGTCATGAATTTAATCCTTTTCTATTTGATATATTATCAACATTGTTTGTTTTCAAAATCTGCAATAGGTTTCGTTTCTCGCTTGAATCGTTTTAAATTTGAGCCAGGTGTGTTACTTTCAGATTGAATTGCTAAATAACTTAAAGTGTACTGAATTGAGAGGACTTGCTTTGGGAGATGAAGGGGATCAAGTAATTTCACCCTAGAGGACCGAAACGCATGATGCTCAAAGATAATGACGAGGTGCTTGCAGTTTAAGCTACACGAGGCTGCGAGAAGACTGCATCTGGAAATATGCTTTTTCGTGATTACCATATTATAGATAAAAACTTTTGATTTTATTGTTTATCTAATATATTTGTGTTTGTTATAGAAGTCAAAGTTTAGAAGTTCTACTCTTGGCATATTGTCAGATTTCTTAATTATTAAACTTTTTGCAGTTGTTGATTTTGATGACTAAACATATGTTTTAAATTTTCTTTTTATGGCCTAAGTGGTGTCTTTTTTAATGTTAATCAATTTTGGGTATGAAAGTGATTTGTGGTAAATGGGATCATCTTTTGGATTAGGGATGTGCATGGTATCGGACCTATCGGTACTATGCCGAACCGTTACCAGTCTAAAAAAGCGGGAACCCCAGGTACCGGTACCGCCGGTACCCAGCGCCAAATGCGCATCCCTACTTTAGGATATATAAAAATGGTCTTGCCTTATCACTTTTATACAAAGCCGTCCCCGTGAACTCTCAAAAAAAATTAGGCCTCGGGCGACAAAAAAAACTTTGGGCCTAAAATTGTGGTTGGGGAAATAAATTAAAAAAAACAAACCTTTGATGGTGGAGTCAATACTTGAACTTGAGACGTTTACATTATTTTAAGATGGTTTTTCCACTCCACCACTATGAATTCAAGATCGTGGTTGATTCCTTCTCCGTTGAGTGCGTACTAACACGTATAATGTTGGAATCCGTATACGTGTGTGGAATGAACACAGAGATGTAAATATACCTGGTTTCTATTAAGATCTGACAACGTTTACACCACGAAACCAAACGAACAAAGCTTTGCCTCAAAGTTGTCCAAAAGTTCTCTATGAAACAAACACAAGACACCTATTTATAGAGATGCTAGGTTCGAACCAAGATCTGTATGGCTTCGTACGAAGCTATGAGCCTTCATACGAAGGCACTCTGATGAACATCCTTGGCTTCGTTCGAACCTGCCCTTCGAACCAATACTCCTTGCTTTTCTTAGTTCAGTATCAGTCTTGTCTCACTCGATTCAGCTACGTTACGTGATTGACGCAAGTGATAGACATACTACACTCACAGACTCCCCCTTGGATATTGCTGCAGTCAATCTCGTAGCTTTTGTTTCTAACTGAGTCTTCTATAGATGTTGACATAGTCAGCAACATAGACTCCCCAATCACTAACAGAATCCCCGTGGATCTGTTTAATCATCAACTTCAGCTCCTCCTATCGTTTGATTCTTTCTTCAGTCTCCCCTTGCTTTAAGCTTCTGTGCTTTCAGCTTCAAGGATCGACACCTGGCTTTACAAGCTCTTTAAGTTCCTCCAGGATAGTCACCTGGCTCTTGATTGTAAGCTCGTCTTCAGACTCCCCCTTAGTCTCAGCTATCCGGATCGTAATCTGGCTCCCTCTCACCTGAAAAATCTCAACCATCTATAATATTTTGACAATTAAAGATCAGGATCAACCAACCTAGCCTAGGGGTGTGCTGTCACACCCCGATATTTCCACGTATTACCGGTGGGCCCGGTGGGGAGTACTATGACGTAGTTTATATTATCATAGTCAAACAACACAATATTTAAATGCACAGCGGAAGCAAAAGATAGATATATTTCAACTTTAATAAATTGTAATATCAAGTATCACACACAGTTGAAAATAATCCACAGGTGGATCAAAAATAAAAAGGGAACATTGTTCAACAGTTTATGTCATCCAAGCTTGCGAGACTTATTGTGGATGCTAGGAGAAAGCCAGCCTATTACGAGTAGTACCTGCACTTAACCTTTTTGAGAAAATATGTCAGTTTACACTGGTAAATACAATCAATCGACTCATTTTGAAAAGTATAATAAAATTGATTTGAATGCACGTGGCACAAACATTTTATAACTTGGGATAATTATTTGAATATAATCTTGTAAAAGAATTACATGTTCCTTATGCGTTCAGTAGCCCGGTCCGTAGACCGGGTTAAAGATTAATAGACACACCACATTATTTATTTAGGCATTGACGGGTGTACTCCTACACCCCGTGCTTAGGTCGTGGCCATTTCATAAAATGATGCCAAGGATATCCGGGACATGGTCATTAACCCCCCAAAGGATTTAAGCAAACAAGACATTTTCAAACAGGACATCTCAATGATTTAACTTTCATACAATTAAAGATTCAATGCCCGACCAACCGGTATTTTATAAATCGTACCCCAAGCCCGTATAGGGAAAATAAGTTAAAAGTATTTACCTTTGCAAGTAATATTCACAACAAGAAAGTGCACGTAGCTTTTACCGGGTCTCCTATTCTGGAATGAAGGTTTATAATAACCTATTAGAATCCTAACGGTCTTTAGTTAAGCTTAAGCTTAGACCGGTTAGTTTTAAAGGAAGATACGGTTCGAACGCGTGATTAAGCGAAGACTGGAATAGAATGTGGTTTAGACCCGACAAGTTTGAAGACTTTTATAATATGGGTAAACTAAACACATTCTGGATTTTGAGATAAAAATGATAAGGTTCGACCCGTTTCGGCTAATTTATGCAAACTAGTTACATAAACCGAACCGAACGCGCAAAAGGCGTAACGGGTAACCATGAGAGTCATTTACAAGTTTCCTAAGTTAATATGCCTTAAATAGGTTGTGATATCAGTAGGATACCTTCCATTATGCCCAAAACGAGTTTAATCTCAATTTAAGCCCCGTAGGGGTATTTTGGTCATTTTAAAAATTATAAAAGAGATTAATTATAATTCTGAGACTTGGGTCTGAAATAATCAGTAGAACAACTTATTTTAACAGGTTATATCAGTTAGTGATAAGTCTTATATGACAAAATGGTTTTAAACCCATACTAGGTGTTTAATACGCGTAAAAAGCCGTTTTAAGCGATTTTCGGGTTTTAGAGGAGATCTGAGTTTTATGATCAGGTTATAAAGTTCAAAAAACTTTATTTATCATATAAAATCAGTAGCAATTGAATTGGTGTCAAAATACTATGTAAAACTCATTTTATAAACAAAAAGGGTATAATCGGTATTTACTGAATCGAGGCCATAACCTTAGGTTACGCTCAGGTTAAAAATAATTAAAAATATTAAAAACTCCCAAAATATTATATTACATCAGTGGGTAAAAGGTTTGGTGTCAAAAATTGGGTTTAGATAGGCTTTATGCTAATTGCGCCGTTTAATTAACAAAAAGCTTTTTAAATGCGCTATTTAGCATAACTCCTATTCTGGACCTCGAACTGATATGAAACTTTAGAGACATGTTTATAAATCAGTAACAAAGATTATTGTCCACTCGCATTTCCAAAATTCTCGTTTTATGCTCAAAAGGGCATATTGGTCAACATTAGGCAATTAACGGAAACGTGTAAACGAAACGGACAATCAATGAACCAATCACAGAGGGTTATACCATCATGTAGCCTGGTCCTAAAGAAGCTCTAAGGCATTTCTAAACCCATCTAAATTGGCCCAGAACTGAAGTCAAAGCAAAAGTCAAAGTTTTGCGACTTTCGGTTCCGAAACGGTTCTAAACGGTAATTTTGTCGGGTCGAACATGCTTAGACATGTTCTTACATTTATTACTAAGTTATATGAGTGATAAAATAGGTTACATGTCTTCTACATTGCTTAATTACATGTTAATTCGCAAATTAAGTTTCTGTTGACTTTTTATAAACAACTTTGACCCGACAAATGACCTAGTTAGAGCGGGAATCAGAGGGTGCCCTTTTAAGGGTTTAATGCCCACATAATTACCAACTTATAACTACCTTTAATTTGACTAAACACTGGACCATTAGTGATTAATCGATAAGTCAAACCTTAATTATGATGGTTTAACTTTTAAGCTAATAACTAAGCAAAACTCAATTAAGGAAGGTCAAGGATACTTACCAAGGTCTAATGCACGATTAGAGATGCTTGGGGACTGATCTTATGTTCCAGGAAGTTCCAGAAATGCAAATGGAAAGCATGATCACAAAGTTGCAACATGAGGGACCTTTTATAGTGAGTTTGATTGCTTGTGATCATGACAAACAATGCTACAACAGATCATGGATCATTCACAAGTGTCCCTAAGGTCTAAAAGCAAGTAGGGGTCGCTCATGGAAGTGGAAAATATCAATTTAAGTCGGTTACTCGTTCATAACAGGCAGCTGTCAAATTTTCTGTTACTGGGGACTCCTTACGAACCGTAAGGCAGACCTTTACGGTCCGTAAGCCCTTACCAGCAGGCAAAAATCTTTTGACCTTTCAAGCTTCGAACAGGCAACTAGATATTTCGAATTTGGGCTTCTATTTTCAGTAGGGGGCCTCTTGAACAGGTCCTAAACAGTTAAGACCACCATGATATGTTCTAAAGTTGCCTTGGATCCTTTTGAAAGGGCCGTAAATGAAGGTTGTCGTGCATATCCTCGTAGGATCCCATTCTTTCAATTTTGGATCAATCATTGCTAGCATTTACCGGATTTGAGTATATCAGATGTTTATAATATATATTAGGGTCTTGGGATTCATAATGAGGTCATTCAGAGGTATAAATTAACATGTCGACACGTTTAAATCCTGCCATACATCTTTAACTAGATCCGGGTTTATAACACTTTTGTCTTACAAGACACGTGTCTTTATTTTATTGGACTCAAATTTTTGAGGTGTTACATCCTCACCCCCTTAAAAGAAATCTCGACCTCGAGATTTACTGAAATAAATGAGGGTACTTTTCTTTCATGGTAGACTCTACCACCCATGTGTATTCGGGACCTCTATGAGCATCCCACTTAACTTTTACAATCGGTACATGCTTCCTCCGAAGCTTCTTAACTTGTCGATCCTCGATCGACATAGGTTTTTCAACAAACTTCAAGCTCTCTTCAATGTGCACATCTGTATGTGGTATAACTAGTGATTCATCCGCTAGACATCTCTTCAGATTGCAGATGTGGAATACGTTATGAATACCACTGAGCTCTTCAGGTAAGTTTAACTTATAAGCAACTGATCCGACACATTTGATGACCTCGAATGGTCCTATGTATCTCGGGCTTAACTTACCTTTCCTACCAAATCGCATTACTCCCTTCCAGGGTGATACTTTAAGCAACACTTTATCACCTACCTCGAATTTCAGTGGTGTACGCTTTAGATCTGCGTAGCTTTTCTGCCTATCCCTGGCAGCTTTCAGGCGGTCACGAATCTGGACAATCTTGTCCGTCGTTTCAAAGACTATTTCAGGTCCTGTCAGTTGGACATCTCCAACTTCCGCCCAACAAATGGGCGTTCTGCACTTTCTACCGTACAAGGCCTCGAAGGGCGCGGCCTTGATGCTCGTATGATAGCTATTGTTGTACGAGAACTCGATTAATGGCAGGTGGTTATCCCAACTACCACCTAAGTCAATCACACATGCACGAAGCATGTCTTCCAAAGTTTGGATAGTACGCTCACTCTGGCTGTCCGTCTGAGGATGGTAAGCCGTACTAAAATTTAAGCGTGTGCCCAAAGACTGTTGGAAACTTTTCCAAAAATGTGATGTGTATCTAGTATCTCTGTCAGAGATAATAGACACTGGTACGCCATGTAGAGATACAATCTTATCTACGTACAGTTGGGCTAACATGTCAGAGCTATAGGTCTCCTTAATCGGTAGGAAATGTGCTGACTTAGTCAGTCTATCCACTATCACCCATATAGTATCATTTCCTTTCTTTGTCTTTGGCAACTTGGTGATGAAATCCATTGTCACCATTTCCCACTTCCACGTGGGAAGTTCAGGCTGTTGTAGTAAACCTGACGGCTTCTGATGTTCAGCTTTGACTTGCGCACACGTCAAACATTTAGCTACATAGGTAGCTATAGACTTCTTCAAGCCTATCCACCAATAATTCGCTTTCAGATCCTACTACATCTTATCAGCTCCAGGATGAAAGGAATATTTAGAACTGTGGGCTTCCTGGAGGATAACATCTCGAAGTCCTCCATAAACTGGAACCCATATTTGTCCATTTAACCTTTGAATTCCGTCCTTGCCATAGGATAACTGTTCTTCAATTACTCCTAGCTTTTCATTAGGGTAGTTAGCTTCCGACACAGCTTCCTTCTGTGCAGCTAACAACCTTTCGTTTAAACCATTCTTTATCTCAATACTCTTGGCATTGATTCTTATAGGCTTCACTCTGTCCTTTCGGCTTAAGGCATCGGCGACTACATTCACCTTGCCAGGATGGTATCTTATTTCACAATCATAATCATTCAAAGTTTCCATCCAACGTCGGTGCCTCATGTTCAAGTCCTTCTGATTGAACAGATGTTGAAGGCTCTTGTGATCAGAATAGATCACACACTTGGTTCCATACAAGTAGTGTCTCCACAGTTTTAGTGCAAATCCAACGGCACCTAACTCCAAGTCATGGGTGGTGTAATTCTTTTCATGCACCTTTAACTGACGTGAAGCATAGGCAATAACTTTGCCTTTCTGCATAAGCACACACCCCATCCCGGTGTGTGATGCATCACAATATACCACAAACTCTTCTATTCCATCAGGCAATGTCAATACAGGTGCATTGCTTAGCTTCTGCTTAAGGATATCAAAAGATTCGTGTTGCTTCGGTCCCCAGTTGAACTTAATATTCTTCCTAGTCAAAGAAGTTAGGGGTGCAGCAATCCTTGAAAAATTTTCAATGAAACGCCTGTAATATCCTGCCAATCCCAAGAAACTGCGAATCTCTGTGGGCGTTTTTGGCTCTTGCCAATTCATGACAGCTTCAACCTTAGCGGGATCTACCTGGATTCCGCGTTCACTAACCATATGTCCAAGAAATTGGACTTCACGAAGCCAAAATTCACACTTGGAAAATTTGGCATAGAGTTTTTCTTGATGAAGCAGTTTCAGAATGCAATGGAGATGCTTCTCGTGGTCAGCTTAGCTTTTTGAGTAAATGAGAATGTCGTCGAAGAAAACTATGACAAATTTATCCAAATAAGGCTTGCAAACGCGATTCATGAGATCCATGAATGCAGCAGGCGCATTAGTGAGCCCAAAAGGCATCACTAGGAACTCGTAATGACCATAACGAGTCCTGAATGCAGTCTTGTGTACGTCTTCATCTCTAACCTTCAGTTGATGATAGCCTGACCTTAAGTCAATCTTAGAGAAGTAACTTGCCCCTTGAAGTTGATCGAACAGATCGTCGATCCTGGGCAATGGATACCTATTCTTGATAGTGACCTTATTAAGCTCACGGTAATCGATGCACAGACGCATCGATCCATCCTTCTTCTTGACAAATAAGATTGGCGCTCCCCATGGGGACGAACTAGGTCTAATGAAACCTTTGGCTAGCAATTCATCTAGTTGTGTTCTCAATTCCTTCATCTCTGTTGGTGCCAACCTATAAGGCGCCCTTGCTACTGGTGCTGCTCCAGGGATAATGTCAATTCTGAATTCTACTTGCCTATCTGGTGGTAAACCGGGTAGTTCTTCAGGAAAAACTTCAGGGTATTCAGAAATGATGGGGATATCCTCAATCTTGGGCTTCGGCTCATCCATAGTCACTTGTGCCATGTAGATGACACAACCCTTCTTCAAACACCTAGAGGCCTTGAGCATAGTCACTTGCTCAGGCAGTCCATACTGGGTATCTCCCTGAATGGTAAGTGATTCACCAGACGGAGTCTTGATCACCACCTGCTTCTTATTGTAGACAATTTGGGCCTGGTTATGAGATAACCAGTCCATGCCTAAAACTATGTCGAAACCGGCTAATTTCAAAGGAAGTAGGGACAAAGGAAAAGAGTGGTTCTTAATGGATATGAAACATCCATCTAATATGGTTGAGGCGGTTTCTAAGGTGCCATCTGCTAATTCCACCTCATACTTCACACTTAGGGTTTTAATAGGTAAATTCAGTAACTTACAAAACTTATTATCTACAAATGATTTATCAGCTCCTGAATCAAAAAGCACTCTCGCATAAATATCATTTATAAGGAAGGTACCTGTGATCACATTGTCGTCCTGCATAGCTTCCTTTGCATCCATCCTGAAGACCCTAACATTGGTCTTCTTCCCTTCCTCAGCTTTCTTTGCATATTTTGGGAAATTTGTCTTAATGTGCCCTTTTTCGTTGCAACTGTAGCACGTTGCGTCCTTCATTTTCTTGCACTCTAGGGTCTTATGTTCCGAAGATTTGCAAATCCCACAAGGCCTCGGCTGAGATTGGGATTTTGAGTCAAGTCTACACCTCCCAAAGTGGTGCTTCTGACAAATCTTACACTTGGGCTTATCTCCAGATTGATGCCCATCCTTCTTAGAACCAGACCCCTTCTTGTGGTCATTGTTTCCCCTGTGCTTCTTATCTGACCGTCGTGAATTGTCATCTTCACGCTTCCTTTTCTCGGCATCCGTGTTCCTCAGCGATCTCTGCCTGACCGCGTCCAGTGTGAGGGACAAGGATATATCAGCTGCAGACCTAAATGTAGCTGGCCGAGAGGCTTTTACACTTGCCTTAATCTCTGGGGCTAATCCCCCAATGAAACGAGCTATTCTTTTGGGTTCCGGGGTCACCAGGTAAGGAACCAACCTTGACATTGTATTAAAGCTCGTAAGGTAAGCTTGGCAATCCAGATTTTTCATTACCAATGACAGAAAATCCGACTCAATCTTTTCAACCTCATGCTGAGGACAGTAGTTCTCCCTGATCAATGACACAAACTAATCCCAAGTCATATTGTACAATGGGATTTTCCCTGTAGCTTGGATCAAAGACCTCCACCAAGCTAATGCCTCCCCCTTGAATGACTGAGACACGAACTTCACCACATCCTTATCAGCGCACCTGCTGATATCAACCACGGTGTCCATCTCATCCAACCATGTCATGCAGTCTATAGTTCCTTTTTCCCCAGTGAAATCCCTGGGTTTGCATGAAACAAAATACTTGTAGGAGCAACCCTTATCACGGGGTCCTTGATTCAGTACGATCCTTTGAGATGGAACGCTTTGCTGATTTGAAGAGTGACGATCGTCATCACCTTTCTTTGGCTCTTCCTTCTTGGAGGGTGGCTTGTTGTGAGCCTCAGAGTGAGTCTTAGGCTTAGAATGTGGTGCGGATAGGGTCCTACTTCGAGTCCCGCTATATTCGTTATACTGTCGTTCTATAGCTTTGGTAACCGCATTGTCTATCAATGCTTGCAGTTCTGCACCCGTGATGTTAATTCGGGTATTATCATGATCCTCCCGTGGGTGACTGTTGATCTCATCCGAGTCAGCCACGTAGTTTGAACTGTTACATAAGATATCGACAATAATTTATTTGGGAGTTTATTATGGAATTTGCCTTTTAGGGCAATTCATTAACCATGGTAAACATAGACCATATTTGGTTAATTTGTTACTCACATTTATTTAGGATTTTACTATAACCTATCCTAATTATAAAACAATAACAGTATTATTAGCACAAAAGGCCTAGTCACTGGGACTTTTCTAAATCATAAACCATGATTTCAGAGAATCAAGGCATGAAGGTTTGAACATAGTTCTTTACCTTTTTCTGACAGGGAGTCGTAGACTACTACTGTCTTTTGTCTTATAGGACAATGAGTATGGCCCGTAGGCACTATATTACCAATGGATGGTCAGCGTATGATCATCTTATTTGATGATTTAACCCAATGATTTATAGATCATTGATTTAGGTTAGGAATCTTTTGAAGAATCCAATTATAAGAATGACGTGTGTGATTTTAACGAATCACGTCTGTCAAGAGCGTTAACATGTTTTCAGATGTTAATAGGGATTTGAATCTTTTTAAACAGGTCTTACCATCTTGGCCAAGTCGTATAATGACATGCAGGCTAGGTTATACCTTTAAGATTCTTAGTTAATATTTAAATAGGCAGATATATTTTAAAAGGAATGATTTTGATTCATTTATTTCATGTATAATATATTTATGCATATAATGACAAAATGAAATTTATAAACTTAACATTCCATTAACCATTAAGGAGTACACATAGCCCTAAACAGGACTTTTAACAGAACAACCTACCCACGCAGGGGCTAAACCGAAATACAAGTCCACGCAGGGACCAAGTACTAAAACAAATGTCCACGCAGGGACTAAAAAGACAACTCCACGCAGGGACTAAATACATAGATAAATGTCCACGCAGGGACTTGATTGAAAATAGGAAATACAACAATACATATAGGGATTTAATGATCCCTTTTCTTCTTCCCCTTTAACAAGCTTGCTAGGCCCTTGAGGAATCCCTGGTTATTCCTACGTTTTTCCTGAAATTCATGTTCCACCCGACTTAGGCTTTGGAGGATCTCCTCCTGTTCTGGTGGGGAAAATCGTGGTGGCTGCGATTGTTGCCGAATCGGAGGTCGAGCAGGTATTTGATACCCATGAGCTGGATATCCCACTCCCCAAGGGGCTCCATATGGTCCTTCGGGATGAAGGGTGTTGTAGTTGGCTGCTACAAGGTACGGGTCGGCTTCAGCATAGTTATAATGAGTGTGAGCCGGCTGCTCAAACGGATTGTACGCCATTGAACCGGCGTATGTAGGAATCGGGTTATCAAAACCCAATGGTGGCGGCTGTGGTGCAACTGGTGCAGAATTCACCTATGGAACTGGGTTTGAGTGCCCACCCAATTGTGGGTCTTCATGTAGTGGTGGATAGTGACTGCCACTTGAGTGATGAGGGGTGCTAAAATGAAAATCCCCTCCTCGCGCGGATATTCGTGCGCCTGTTCTCCTACGCCTTGGTGGTTCTGGAGGTACTTGATAAACTGGCGGCGGTGGAGGCGGTGGCGTGACTGCCACGAAACGCGAATCCCCGGAGGGATCCTGCTGCTGCTGTAGGTGAGGCGATGAATGGTGAGAAGGTGTAAAGTACCATCCATGCTGGTTAAACCTTGCTTGGTAACTGTCAGGACCACCGTAGGGTGATCCGTGGAAGGATGATCCATCAGAGATCTCGATGAGATGGTTGGGGGTTCCTGATGCAGGCTCGACGGGATCCGTGTCCTCGTCCATGTCCATTGCTTGGTCTCCCGAGAAATGGTCTTCAGGTCCTAGTCGGTTAAAACCCACTGGTTCTTCGATATAGTTTGCCGGGTTGAACCGGCCCAGAAAGACAGGAGTGGGGTCGCCGAAGGAATGGTGCGAAAGGGATCGCTGGAGAGGTATATATGAAGGTTGTGGGTTATCGGGCGAAAGGGATCGCTGAAAGACAGGAGTGGGGTCACACCCCAATATTTCCACGTATTACCGGTGGGCCCAGTGGGGAGTACCGTGACGTAGTTGATATTATCATAGTCAAACAACACAATATTTAAATGCACAGCAGAAGCAAAAGATAGATATATTTCAACTTTAATAAATTGTAATATCAAGTATCACAAACAGTTGAAAATAATCCACAGGTGGATCAAAAATAAAAAAGGGAACATTGTTCAACAGTTTATGTCATCCAAGCTTGCGAGACTTATTGTGGATGCTAGGAGAAAGCAAGCCTATTACGAGTAGTACCTGCACTTAACCTTTTTGAGAAAATGTAACACCTCGAAAATTCGTGTTCAATGAAATAACGACACGTGTCATATAAGACAAAAGTGATATAAACCCGGATATAATTAAAGATGTATGACGGGATTTAAAAGTGTTGTCATGTTAATTTTACACCTCTGAACGACCTCATTATGAATCCCAAGACTAATAAACATCTGGTATATATTCAAATTCGGTGATTTATAGCAAAAACTAAATCATGATTGAAATGGTGGACTCCTACGAAGAAAAAGCACGGTAAACCTTCTTTAACGGCACTTTCTTATGAATTCAAAGAAACATGGCAAAGTGGTAGGGTAAATAACTGTTCAAGACCCATAATAAGAGGCCCCATACTGTTAAATAATGTCCCAAATTCGAAATAAGTGGTTGCCCTTTCGAAATCCTGAAAGAACAAGCAGTTTTGGTTTCTGATAAAGGCTTGCGCACCGCAAGCACATGCCTTACGGTGCGCAAGGTGTTGCCAGCGACAGAAAACACTCATGTTTGCTGTTTAAACGCAATACTTGACCTTTAAACGATTTTCCTCATCTTGTTTGACCTCTAAACAACCCCTAGACACTTAGGGACACTTGTGGGTAAGTTATGGTCAGTTGTAGTCTTAGAAGTCAACACTTTGTGGAGTCTTGGTAACTATATAAAGCTCCTAAGTGCAAACACTTTGATCATTCATTCCTCAAGCAACTTCTGATCAATTATGGAGCACAAGAGCACCTTCCAGGCCTTCCTAATCGATCATTAGACACTTGTAAGTTTGCTTAACCTTCTTTAATTGAGTTTAGCTTAGTTTTTTTAGCTAAAAGTCAAACCGTCGTAATTACGGTTTGACTTCGAGATTAATTAATAATGGCTCAGTCAAATCTCGAATTAAAAGTATCTTTAAGTAGGTAATTATGTGGGTAATAAACCCTTAAAAGGGTTCCCCCTGATTCCCACTCTAACTAGGTCTAATGTCGGGTCAAACTTGTAATTAAAAAGTCAACAGGATACTTAATTTCTAATTTATGCATAATTAGCAATGTAGAACACATACAACCTGTTTGATCATTAATATAACTTGGTAATTAGTGTAAGAACATGTCTAAACATGTTCAACCCGACAATTTCCTGTTTAGACCCGGTTCGGAACCGAAAGTCGCAAAGCTTTGACTTTTACTTTGACTTCAGTTCTGACCCGTTTAGGTATGATTTAGAAATTCCTTAGAGCTTCATTTGGACCAGGTTACATGCTAGTATAACCCTCTGTGATTATACACCATGGTTCATTAGTTAACCAATTAATATGCATGATTCCGTTAATTGCTCATATGTTGACCATTATGCCCTTTTCACCTTAAAACGTGATTTTTGCAAATGTAAAAGAGTAGAAACCTTAGTTACTGATATATAAACTTGCACCCAAAATTTGACATCAGTTTGAGGTGTAGATTGAGAGTTATGCTCATTAGCGTAATTAGAAGTTTATTTAGCGATTAAACGACATAATTAGCGTATAACCAATTTAAACATACTTTTTGATATCAAACTCTTTACCCACTAATGTAATATATTATTTTGGGATTTTTGAAGATTTTTAATTGATTTTAGGCTGAGCATAACTTATAGTCGTAGGCTTAATCCGATAATTGTCGGTTTTGCCCTTACGGGCTATAAAATGAGTTTTACATATCTAATTGACTCCAAACCTTTTGCTACTGATTACATATGGTAAATAAATTATTTTAAACCTCCTAGAATAATAAAAATATCAGATTTATGTATAGAACCCGGAAATGGCTTCTAATCGCCTTTTTAGCGTTTTTAACGCATAGTATGTACTAAAACTATTTTAAACATACAAAGGGTGATACCTACTGATATTTGAGGTAAATTATAATATTTTAACATTAAGCAAAAGTTTTTTAACTCAGACTTCAGTTTTGAGCTTTTCGGCTTATGTGAAATTACCAAAATGCCCCTACGGTGCATAGTTTGGTTATAATTGATAAATTTCACATATATACAATACCCTACTGATATAACTTAGCAAATTGGTTATCTTTGCTGATTACATCATACCTGTAACTCAGGATATTACTTAAACTCTTTTATCACCTTATAAATGACCAAACTACCCCTACGGGGCATAGTTTGTGTTTAAATTCATTTCAGGCATAAAAATGATATCTTACTGATGTCACAACATATTTGGAGCATATTAACTTAGGAAACCTGTAAATGGCTCTCATTATTACCCGTTACGCTTATTACGCGTTCGGTTCGGTTTATGTAACTAGTTTACATAAATTAGCCGAAACGGGTCAAACCTTATCGGTTTCATCTCAAAATCCAGAATGTGTATAATATACCCATATTAAACAAGTCTTCAAACTTTTTGGGTCCAAATCACCTTCTATCCGGTCATCGCTTAATCATGCGTACGAACCGTATCTTTGAAACTAACCGGTCTAAGCTTAAGCTTAATTAAAGACCCGTTAGGATTCTAATAGGTTATTATAAACCTTCGTTCCAGATTAGGAGTACCAGTAAAAGCTACTTGCATTTGCTTATTGTGATTATTACATTGCTCAGGTAAATACTCTTAACTTATTTTCCCTATACGGGCTTGGGTTACGGTATATAGAATACCGCTTGATCGGGCATCAAATCTTCCATCGTTGGGTGGTTAATTGAATAATTTGATCGGCTCGTTTAAACAGTTTTGTTTACTTAAAGCCTTTGGGGGGTTAATGACATGTCCCGGATATCCTTGGCATCATTTTACGAAATGGCCACGACCTAAGCGCGGAGTGTAGGCGTACACTCGTCAGTGCATAAATAGTTGATGTGGTGTGTCTATTGATCTTTAACCCGGTACGTCCGGGCTACTGAACGCATAAGGAACATGTAATTCGTTCACAAGATTATATATTTAAATAATTCTCCCAAGTTATAAAATGTTTATGCCATGTGCATCCAAACCAATTTTTAATCATTTTCCAAAATGAGTCAATTGATTGTATTTACCAGTGTAAACTAACGTATTTTCCCAAAAAGATTAAATGCAGGTACTAAGCGTAATTGGCTGGGATTTTCTCCTTAGCATCAATAAAGAGTCTCGCAAGATTAAGATGCCTATCGTCTGTTGAACTATTATTTATTTTTGATCCTCTGTGGACAAACCTTCAACTGTTGTGATACACGATATTACAATATTATTAAAGTTGAATTATATTTCTCATTTGCTTCCGCTGCGCATATTTATATATTGTGTTGTTTAACTATTATGTTGCCAACCACGTCACGATACTCCCCTACCGGGCCCACCGGTGACACGTGGAAATCGGGGTGTGACAGAAAATACGTCAGTTTACACTGGTAAATACAATCAACCGGCTCATTTTGAAAAGTTTAATAAAATTGATTTGAATGCACGTGGCACAAACATTTTATAACTTGGGATAATTATTTGAATATAATCTTGTAAAAGAATTACATGTTCCTTATGCGTTCAGTAGCCCGATCTGTAGACCAGGTTAAAGATTAATAGACACACCACATTATTTATTTAGGCACTGACGGGTGTACGCCTACACCCCGTGCTTAGGTCGTGGCCATTTCATAAAATGATGCCAAGGATATCTGGGACATGGTCATTAACCCCCCAAAGGCTTTAAGCAAACAAGACATTTTCAAACGGGACATCTCAATGATTTAACTTTCATACAATTAAAGATTCAATGCCCGACCAACCGGTATTTTATATACCGTACCCCAAGCCCGTATAGGGAAAATAAGTTAAAAGTATTTACCTTTGCAAGTAATATTCACAACAAGCAAGTGCACGTAGCTTTTACCAGGTCTCCTATTCTGGAACGAAGGTTTATAATAACCTATTAAAATCCTAACGGTCTTTAGTTAAGCTTAAGCTTAGACCGGTTAGTTTTAAAGGAAGATACGGTTCGAACGCGTGATTAAGCGAAGACCGGAATAGAATGTGGTTTAGACCCGACAAGTTTGAAGACTTGTATAATATGGGTAAACTAAACACATTCTGGATTTTGAGATAAAAATGATAAGGTTCGACCCGTTTCAGCTAATTTATGCAAACTAGTTACATAAACCGAACCGAACGTGCAAGAGGCCTAACGGGTAACCATGAGAGTCATTTACAGGTTTTCTAAGTTAATATGCCTTAAATAGGTTGTGATATCAGTAGGATACCTTCCATTATGCCCAAAACGAGTTTAATCTCAATTTAAGCCCCGTAGGTGTATTTTGGTCATTTTAAAGATTATAAAAGAGATTAATTATAATTCTGAGACTCGGGTCTAAAATAATCAGTAGAACAACTTATTTTAACAGGTTATATCAGTTGGTGATAAGTCTTATATGACAAAATGGTTTTAAACCCATACTAGGTGTTTAATACGCGTAAAAAGCCGTTTTAAGCGATTTCCGGGTTATACAGGAGATCTGAGTTTTCTGATCAGGCTATAAAGTTCAAAATACTTTATTTATCATATAAAATCAGTAGCAATTTAATTGGTGTCAAAATACTATGTAAAACTCATTTTATAAACAAAAGGGTGTAATCGGTATTTATCGAATCGAGGCCATAACCTTAGGTTACGCTCAGGTTAAAAATAATTAAAAATCTTCAAAAATCCCAAAATATTATATTACATCAGTGGGTAAAAGGTTTGGTGTCAAAAATTGGGTTTAGATAGGCTTTATGCTAATTGCGCCGTTTAATTAACAAAAAGCT